>JAVTVY010033589.1:0-143607 GCA_036873755.1 Hanleya hanleyi
GTACAGACATGTATCCACATGGGATTTCTCGACTCTCTATACTACAATCCTCATCAGGACCTTATTGACCGTCTAAGTTCATTAATAGTGTCTGTGTTCAAGAAAACTGATCGTAGATATATTAATGTCGGAAGCCATAAAGTATTCTTTAGCTCGACTACATACAAGAGATATCATTCATGGGATGTTTCTTTGTTTGTAGAGTTGCTTGAATTTCTCATTAAAAATATCTATGTGAAATTTGGCAACACAATATATCAACAGCATATAGGTATTCCAATGGGTACTAATTGTGCACCCCTATTGGCTGACCTATATCTGTTCTCTTATGAATATATGACTATATGCAAGCGCTTTCCAGCTTCGATCCATTCAAAGCCCGTTCCTTCTCGTCCTGGAAAACGCTTCCATATATAGACGATCTTCTCGCCGTGGATAATCGCTATGTAAATGGCAGTGAAGGATATATCCTCCACCTTTATGGATTTGAAGAAACTACAGATAACCCTACAGGTACAGCGCGCTTTAGACCTATACCTATACAAATTGCTTGGGCCTTTTCTCTCGTCAGAGCTGACTAAAAGAGATGATTACAATTTCGACATCGTAAACTATCCTTTCTGGACATGTGTCCAGTGGGACCTGCATATGGCGTATACATATCACGCCTAATAGCATTTACTATATCCTGTCTTAAATGTGACATTTAATCAACGTCACAAAACATTGTTGCAGAAACTTATAAAACAGGGCTACACCATCAGGCGCCTCCACTCAAAGTTTCTCAAATTTATCGATACATAGCGCATGCTGATAGCAAAATACGAGCGTAGCATGCAAGATCTATGGCGTTACGTTGCGTAACTTGTGTCTAATTCCGCTTAACCCGGGGCTAGGGGCCGTATGAGCCCATGTACTTCAAGATCCTCATGGTACTCATATGAACAGTCACAATCAAAGCGTGACTGAGATACATCATTCTTTGGATGACGACTTTGCAACGAATATTATGGATTAAGAATACTGATCAGCGATACGGATTTGATATTTTTGGAAAAACTGTTGACCGCTTCTCTCTTGCAGGAAACAAGCCTGTGTTTATGTATACTATGATTGTCTTTTGAATTTGGTGCTAATACTGTTATATGGAATATGGAATAGGTCTTTGGATTATGGACGCGGATATTCTCTTATGGACGACGGCTGAATTATGAATGACGGATCTGACGCTTGTAATTATACCAGTGTTTTCGCACAGGCTGATATTACGTCTAGAAGATATATATATATATATATCATTAGGGGCATATGATTGGCTGATTTTCAACGAATTGATATCACCAGTTCAACGCATATTATGTGTTCATTGTATTGAAATTATAAAATTATGACTGGTTCATTTACAGTGCATTGAAATTAATTTCAACGTTTGCGTGAAAACATTCTGGCAACCGGTTGTATTCTTTCAACTTTTAAATATCTCCTTTTCGCGCATTGCGCTCGTCCAATCAGCATCGTTTCTTGCTAAATTGAGCAGAGTGGGCTAAGGCTGTCATAGCAAAGTAGGACGTTGTAATGTGTGCTCTATATAAATATATAAACAAGTAACTAACTTGCTTCTTCTATTTACTATACTGGATGTATGATCTATCTCTCTCTCGTTTACAGTTTTTTGTTTCCCATTATTACTTAAAATCGATGATAAATGAATGCGCATGCGCACCTCGTTTTTCATCACAATGTTGCCAGAGATACTGCGGGAAAACGCGAGTTTCCATTTCGGGAAACCTATTGGAAATTGTGTCGCTACAGTTTCCAATAGGTTTTGGTGAGCTTCCGAAATTGGAAACTTGAGCCATTTATCCAGTGTGGGTGTTTTCCCTACAGTTTCACAACCTTTGAAAATGGGAGAATGAAGTTAAAATGACCTTCGCATCTCATCTTGGCAACGGTGACTTACCACAATAAAATCTCACTATTCAAAATTATAGCGATCCTAGATGATGTAATTATACCGTTAATTGATAGTTCAGCAAATTATTTATCAGATATAATTATTCCAGCATCTATTGTGTATCCCTATTCCAAATGGGCTGATTTCACATAGGTATCTAGAATGAGCCCCCCCCCCTCGATGAATAGTATATAGGATAAGTATACATCATACATACATCAATACCTTTATCTCGTTGTGGATTAGTTTTATCGATAACGTATTATTTGGTGAGGAGTATAGCCCTCACTGAATTGATTGTATGAATAATATACATTTCAGAGTATATTGTATGGAGGACCTCACCTGTACCGTCACAGTTCCATAAAATTGTAGCTGATTGATTGGTTAATTATCCTAGAGCACCTAACCCTTTTGTTATATAAAAATTGTTATAGTCGGTGTATTTATTACGGGTCTCTCGTATGTTCTGTATAACGCTGTCAAGGACGCGCGTGCAACGTATTATATATTTTTGAGTAGCGCCATTAGAAAGTATTAATTCTCAAGGAATGTTAAGCGATCGCATATCATCTCATTTGATTTCATTGTGTAGCCTGATTCTATAGATTCCACATTACCTGTTTCAGTGGATCGATTTAGTACATACCCTTACATCATATAATACTGATCAGAAATGCGACCAGATTTCAAAAATGGATAACAAATTATATCATCATGACCAATCATAAATTTTCTGAACGATCTATTTTGTCAACGAGGTAACTTCGCCAGGTTCTCGTCTAGAGCTATGATCAACTATGATGGTGCATTTACAATAGACTTAACGGCATAACTTATGGATGACCTTACTTATTGCCATTGCCGTTTGACTGTGAAAAAATCGATTATTGGTGTCGTTGTGATCATCTGAACATGCCGAATCCCGCTAAGTTGATATAAGCAAATTGAAAAATGAGGAACAGCCAGGTTTTCTTCGTGGGGATCAAGTCTTAATTTTTTTGCTTGTTTGTTCTCACTTGAAGGCAAGCGAGCGACTCAGACTGATGCGGGAACACAGGTGCACGCCGAATTACAAAAAGTCTTGGCCGAAATAGACTCCGCCGTAAAGTCGGGGGAAACGGTAACGATTTTTCTTGGCATTCAATTGGGAATCTCAATAGATGAACAAACTGACTGAGAGACATTCGAATTTGAATCTATTGTGAGAATTTCGGAGTTAATATGATCAAAACAATGCTAGTAGATGCCAACATATTGCACTCTAAAGATTGAGGATGTTTATCCAGACAATTAGTGACATATCATTAATGAATAATAATTATTCTAACAATACATATCCTTTTGCATTCAAGTAACATTATGTTTACGGATAACTGGATGCCAGTTTTAGACTGTTTATCAATAGTTTCAGGGGTATGGTTATCACAGCAACGGATCAATGACAATGGCTTTTTATTTCAACCACTTGATCAGCATTTTTGTTTCGATTAAATGTCTTATCAAGAAGTTCACTACCTTGGCTTCATCCGATGATATGATCCAAACTTATTTGCATAATATCCGTCCTTCACCATGTTCCATCCTCTTCGTATGACGTTCATATCTTAAGTATAGTTGTTCTAATGTTTGTGTTGTGGATTGAACACGTTTATTACTGTTACCATTGTGTCATTAAAGAATAAACACTACCACATGATCAATTTTCTTTGACAGGTTGCTCATGATCTCCTCCAAAAGAGTCATACACTTATACAGCAGGCCAAAACCATTGGTGGCGAGGTCTGGAAGCTAGCCAAGGAGGAACTTGCCAAGCTCGCTGGCCCAAGTGGTACCGTTCTTAACGATTTTCTGAAGGGAGCCAGTAGTCTGTGGGAGGAAATCAAACATCTCTTCGGTATATATGCGTCTAATCATATTATAACGTTAATATAGATTTGTCTTCTAATGAACCTGTTCTAAAAACTCTGGCGTTGAATGTATGTGGATATTGAAAACCCAAAATGTCTTACGAAAGAACTTGATTCTAAAGGTCACATACCGTATAGACATGTATCCACATGAGATTTCTCGACTCTTTATACCACAATCCCTCATCAAGACCTTATTGACCGTCTAAGTTCATTAATAGTATCTGCGTTCAAGAAAACTGATCGTAGATATATTAATGTCGGAAGCCATAAAGCATTCTTTAGCTGTACCACATACAAGAGATATCATTCATGGGATGTTTCTTTGTTTGTAGAGTTGCTTGAATTTCTCATTAAAAATATCTATGTGAAATTTGGCAACACAATATTTCAACAGCATATAGGTATTCCAATGGGTACTAATTGTGCACCCCTATTGGCTGACCTATATCTGTTCTCTTATGAATATGACTATATGCAGGCGCTTTCAAAAACCGATCCATTCAAAGCCCGTTCCTTCTCATTCACCAAACGCTATATAGACGATCTTCTCGCCGTGGATAATCGCTATGTAAATGACGCAGTGAAGGATATATATCCACCTTCACTGGATTTGAAGGAAACTACAGATAGCCCTACAGGCACATCATATTTAGATCTATATCTCTATAAAAATGAAGCGGGCATTCTCTCTCGTCGACTGTATGACAAAAGAGATGATTACAATTTCGACATCGTAAACTATCCCTTTCTGGACAGCAATATTCCAGTGGGACCTGCATATGGCGTATACATATCACGCCTAATAGCATTTACTATATCCTGTCTTAAATGTGACGATTTTAATCAACGTCACAAAACATTGTTGCAGAAACTTATAAAACAGGGCTACACCATCAGGCGCCTCCACTCAAAGTTTCTCAAATTTATCGATACATAGCGCATGCTGATAGCAAAATACGAGCGTAGCATGCAAGATCTATGGCGTTACGTTGCGTAACTTGTGTCTAATTCCGCTTAACCCGGGGCTAGGGGCCGTATGAACCCATGTACTTCAAGATCCTCATGGTACTCATATGAACAGTCACAATCAAAGCGTGACTGAGATACATCATTCTTTGGATGACGACTTTGCAACGAATATTATGGATTAAGAATACTGATCAGCGATACGGATTTGATATTTTTGGAAAAACTGTTGACCGCTTCTCTCTTGCAGGAAACAAGCCTGTGTTTATGTATACTATGATTGTCTTTTGAATTTGGTGCTAATACTGTTATATGGAATATGGAATAGGTCTTTGGATTATGGACGCGGATATTCTCTAATGGACGACGGCTGAATTATGAATGACGGATCTGACGCTTGTAATTATACCAGTGTTTTCGCACAGGCTGATATTACGTCTAGAAGATATATATATATATATATATCATTAGGGGCATATGATTGGCTGATTTTCAACGAATTGATATCACCAGTTCAACGCATATTATGTGTTCATTGTATTGAAATTATAAAATTATGACTGGTTCATTTACAGTGCATTGAAATTAATTTCAACGTTTGCGTCAAAACATTCTGGCAACCGGTTGTATTCTTTCAGCTTTTAAATATCTCCTTTTCGCGCATTGCGCTCGTCCAATCAGCATCGTTTCTTGCTAAATTGAGCAGAGTGGGCTAAGGCTGTCATAGCAAAGTAGGACGTTGTAATGTGTGCTCTATATAAATATATAAACAAGTAACTAACTTGCTTCTTCTATTTACTAAACTGGATGTATGATCTATCTCTCTCTCGTTTACAGTTTTTTGTTTCCCATTATTACTTAAAATCGATGATAAATGAATGCGCATGCGCACCTCGTTTTTCATCACAATGTTGCCAGAGATACTGCGGGAAAACGCGAGTTTCCATTTCGAGAAACCTATTGGAAATTGTGTCGCTACAGTTTCCAATAGGTTTTGGTGAGCTTCCGAAATTGGAAACTTGAGCCATTTATCCAGTGTGGGTGTTTTCCCTACAGTTTCACAACCTTTGAAAATGGGAGAATGAAGTTAAAATGACCTTCGCATCTCATCTTGGTAACGGTGACTTACCACAATAAAATCTCACTATTCAAAATTATAGCGATCCTAGATGATGTAATTATACCGTTAATTGATAGTTCAGCAAATTATTTATCAGATATAATTATTCCAGCATCTATTGTGTATCCCTATTCCAAATGGGCTGATTTCACATAGGTATCTAGAATGAGCCCCCCCCCCCTCGATGAATAGTATATAGGATAAGTATACATCATACATACATCAATACCTTTATCTCGTTGTGGATTAGTTTTATCGATAACGTATTATTTGGTGAGGAGTATAGCCCTCACTGAATTGATTGTATGAATAATATACATTTCAGAGTATATTGTATGGAGGACCTCACCTGTACCGTCACAGTTCCATAAAATTGTAGCTGATTGACTGGTTAATTATCCTAGAGCACCTAACCCTTTTGTTATATAAAAATTGTTATAGTCGGTGTATTTATTACGGTTCTCTCGTATGTTCTGTATAACGCTGTCAAGGACGCGCGTGCAACGTATTATATATTTTTGAGTAGCGCCATTAGAAAGTATTAATTCTCAAGGAATGTTAAGCGATCGCATATCATCTCATTTGATTTCATTGTGTAGCCTGATTCTATAGATTCCACATTACCTGTTTCAGTGGATCGATGTAGTACATACCCTTACATCATACAATATTGATCACAAATGCGACCAGATTTCAAAAATAGATAATAAATTATGTCATCATGACCAATCAGAAATTTTCTGAACGATCTATTTTGTCAACGAGGTAACTTCGCCAGGTTCTCGTCTAGAGCTATGATCAACTATGATGGTGCATTTACAATAGACTTAACGGCATAACTTATGGATGACCTTACTTATTGCCATTGCCGTTTGACTGTAAAAAAATCGATTATTGGTGTCGTTGTGATCATCTGAACATGCCGAATCCCGCTAAGTTGATATAAGTAAATTGAAAAATGAGGAACAGCCAGGTTTTCTTCGTGGGGATCAAGCCTTAATTTTTTTGTTTGTTTGTTCTCACTTGAAGGCAAGCGAGCGACTCAGACTGATGCGGGAACACAGGTGCACGCCGAATTACAAAAAGTCTTGGCCGAAATAGACGCCGCCGTAAAGTCGGGAGAAACGGTAACGGTTTTTCTTTGCATTTAATTGGGAATCTCAATAGATGAACAAACTGACTGAGAGACATTCGAATCTGAATCTATTCTGAGAATTTCGGAGTTAATATGATCAAAACAATGCTAGTAGATGCCAACATATTGCACTCTAAAGATTGAGGATGTTTATCCAGACAATTAGTGACATATCATTAATGAATAATAATTATTCTAACAATACATATCCTTTTGCATTCAAGTAACATTATGTTTACGGATAACTGGATGCCAGTTTTAGACTGTTTATCAATAGTTTCAGGGGTATGGTTCTCACAGCAACGGATCAATGACAATGGCTTTTTATTTCAACCACTTGATCAGCATTTTCTTTTCGATTAAATGTCTTATCATGAAGTTCACTACCTTGGCTTCATCCGATGATATGATCCAAACTTATTTGCATAATATCCGTCCTTCACCATGTTCCATCCTCTTCGTATGACGTTCATATCTTAAGTATAGTTGTTCTAATGTTTGTGTTGTGGATTGAACACGTTTATTACTGTTACCATTGTGTCATTAAAGAATAAACACTACCACATGATCAAATTTCTTTGACAGGTTGCTCATGATCTCCTCCAAAAGAGTCATACACTTATACAGCAGGCCAAAACCATTGGTGGCGAGGTCTGGAAGCTAGCCAAGGAGGAACTTGCCAAGCTCGCTGGCCCAAGTGGTACCGTTCTTAACGATTTTCTGAAGGGAGCCAGTAGTCTGTGGGAGGAAATCAAACATCTCTTCGGTATATATGCGTCTAATCATATTATAACGTTAATATAGATTTGTCTTCTAATGAACCTGTTCTAAAAACTCTGGCGTTGAATGTATGTGGATATTGAAAACCCAAAATGTCTTACGAAAGAACTTGATTCTAAAGGTCACATACCGTATAGACATGTATCCACATGAGATTTCTCGACTCTTTATACCACAATCCCTCATCAAGACCTTATTGACCGTCTAAGTTCATTAATAGTATCTGCGTTCAAGAAAACTGATCGTAGATATATTAATGTCGGAAGCCATAAAGCATTCTTTAGCTGTACCACATACAAGAGATATCATTCATGGGATGTTTCTTTGTTTGTAGAGTTGCTTGAATTTCTCATTAAAAATATCTATGTGAAATTTGGCAACACAATATTTCAACAGCATATAGGTATTCCAATGGGTACTAATTGTGCACCCCTATTGGCTGACCTATATCTGTTCTCTTATGAATATGACTATATGCAGGCGCTTTCAAAAACCGATCCATTCAAAGCCCGTTCCTTCTCATTCACCAAACGCTATATAGACGATCTTCTCGCCGTGGATAATCGCTATGTAAATGACGCAGTGAAGGATATATATCCACCTTCACTGGATTTGAAGGAAACTACAGATAACCCTACAGGTACAGCGCCTTTAGACCTATATCTCTATACAAATTTAGCGGGCCTTTTCTCTCGTCGACTGTATGACAAAAGAGATGATTACAATTTCGACATCGTAAACTATCCCTTTCTGGACAGCAATATTCCAGTGGGACCTGCATATGGCGTATACATATCACGCCTAATAGCATTTACTATATCCTGTCTTAAATGTGACGATTTTAATCAACGTCACAAAACATTGTTGCAGAAACTTATAAAACAGGGCTACACCATCAGGCGCCTCCACTCAAAGTTTCTCAAATTTATCGATACATAGCGCATGCTGATAGCAAAATACGAGCGTAGCATGCAAGATCTATGGCGTTACGTTGCGTAACTTGTGTCTAATTCCGCTTAACCCGGGGCTAGGGGCCGTATGAACCCATGTACTTCAAGATCCTCATGGTACTCATATGAACAGTCACAATCAAAGCGTGACTGAGATACATCATTCTTTGGATGACGACTTTGCAACGAATATTATGGATTAAGAATACTGATCAGCGATACGGATTTGATATTTTTGGAAAAACTGTTGACCGCTTCTCTCTTGCAGGAAACAAGCCTGTGTTTATGTATACTATGATTGTCTTTTGAATTTGGTGCTAATACTGTTATATGGAATATGGAATAGGTCTTTGGATTATGGACGCGGATATTCTCTTATGGACGACGGCTGAATTATGAATGACGGATCTGACGCTTGTAATTATACCAGTGTTTTCGCACAGGCTGATATTACGTCTAGAAGATATATATATATATATATCATTAGGGGCATATGATTGGCTGATTTTCAACGAATTGATATCACCAGTTCAACGCATATTATGTGTTCATTGTATTGAAATTATAAAATTATGACTGGTTCATTTACAGTGCATTGAAATTAATTTCAACGTTTGCGTGAAAACATTCTGGCAACCGGTTGTATTCTTTCAACTTTTAAATATCTCCTTTTCGCGCATTGCGCTCGTCCAATCAGCATCGTTTCTTGCTAAATTGAGCAGAGTGGGCTAAGGCTGTCATAGCAAAGTAGGACGTTGTAATGTGTGCTCTATATAAATATATAAACAAGTAACTAACTTGCTTCTTCTATTTACTATACTGGATGTATGATCTATCTCTCTCTCGTTTACAGTTTTTTGTTTCCCATTATTACTTAAAATCGATGATAAATGAATGCGCATGCGCACCTCGTTTTTCATCACAATGTTGCCAGAGATACTGCGGGAAAACGCGAGTTTCCATTTCGGGAAACCTATTGGAAATTGTGTCGCTACAGTTTCCAATAGGTTTTGGTGAGCTTCCGAAATTGGAAACTTGAGCCATTTATCCAGTGTGGGTGTTTTCCCTACAGTTTCACAACCTTTGAAAATGGGAGAATGAAGTTAAAATGACCTTCGCATCTCATCTTGGCAACGGTGACTTACCACAATAAAATCTCACTATTCAAAATTATAGCGATCCTAGATGATGTAATTATACCGTTAATTGATAGTTCAGCAAATTATTTATCAGATATAATTATTCCAGCATCTATTGTGTATCCCTATTCCAAATGGGCTGATTTCACATAGGTATCTAGAATGAGCCCCCCCCCCCTCGATGAATAGTATATAGGATAAGTATACATCATACATACATCAATACCTTTATCTCGTTGTGGATTAGTTTTATCGATAACGTATTATTTGGTGAGGAGTATAGCCCTCACTGAATTGATTGTATGAATAATATACATTTCAGAGTATATTGTATGGAGGACCTCACCTGTACCGTCACAGTTCCATAAAATTGTAGCTGATTGACTGGTTAATTATCCTAGAGCACCTAACCCTTTTGTTATATAAAAATTGTTATAGTCGGTGTATTTATTACGGGTCTCTCGTATGTTCTGTATAACGCTGTCAAGGACGCGCGTGCAACGTATTATATATTTTTGAGTAGCGCCATTAGAAAGTATTAATTCTCAAGGAATGTTAAGCGATCGCATATCATCTCATTTGATTTCATTGTGTAGCCTGATTCTATAGATTCCACATTACCTGTTTCAGTGGATCGATGTAGTACATACCCTTACATCATACAATATTGATCACAAATGCGACCAGATTTCAAAAATAGATAATAAATTATGTCATCATGACCAATCAGAAATTTTCTGAACGATCTATTTTGTCAACGAGGTAACTTCGCCAGGTTCTCGTCTAGAGCTATGATCAACTATGATGGTGCATTTACAATAGACTTAACGGCATAACTTATGGATGACCTTACTTATCGCCATTGCCGTTTGACTGTAAAAAAATCGATTATTGGTGTCGTTGTGATCATCTGAACATGCCGAATCCCGCTAAGTTGATATAAGTAAATTGAAAAATGAGGAACAGCCAGGTTTTCTTCGTGGGGATCAAGCCTTAATTTTTTTGTTTGTTTGTTCTCACTTGAAGGCAAGCGAGCGACTCAAACTGATGCGGGAACACAGGTGCACGCCGAATTACAAAAAGTCTTGGCCGAAATAGACGCCGCCGTAAAGTCGGGAGAAACGGTAACGGTTTTTCTTTGCATTTAATTGGGAATCTCAATAGATGAACAAACTGACTGAGAGACATTCGAATCTGAATCTATTCTGAGAATTTCGGAGTTAATATGATCAAAACAATGCTAGTAGATGCCAACATATTGCACTCTAAAGATTGAGGATGTTTATCCAGACAGTTAGTGACATATCATTAATGAATAATAATTATTCTAACAATACATATCCTTTTGCATTCAAGTAACATTATGTTTACGGATAACTGGATGCCAGTTTTAGACTGTTTATCAATAGTTTCAGGGGTATGGTTCTCACAGCAACGGATCAATGACAATGGCTTTTTATTTCAACCACTTGATCAGCATTTTTGTTTCGATTAAATGTCTTATCATGAAGTTCACTACCTTGGCTTCATCCGATGATATGATCCAAACTTATTTGCATAATATCCGTCCTTCACCATGTTCCATCCTCTTCGTATGACGTTCATATCTTAAGTATAGTTGTTCTAATGTTTGTGTTGTGGATTGAACACGTTTATTACTGTTACCATTGTGTCATTAAAGAATAAACACTACCACATGATCAATTTTCTTTGACAGGTTGCTCATGATCTCCTCCAAAAGAGTCATACACTTATACAGCAGGCCAAAACCATTGGTGGCGAGGTCTGGAAGCTAGCCAAGGAGGAACTTGCCAAGCTCGCTGGCCCAAGTGGTACCGTTCTTAACGATTTTCTGAAGGGAGCCAGTAGTCTGTGGGAGGAAATCAAACATCTCTTCGGTATATATGCGTCTAATCATATTATAACGTTAATATAGATTTGTCTTCTAATGAACCTGTTCTAAAAACTCTGGCGTTGAATGTATGTGGATATTGAAAACCCAAAATGTCTTACGAAAGAACTTGATTCTAAAGGTCACATACCGTATAGACATGTATCCACATGAGATTTCTCGACTCTTTATACCACAATCCCTCATCAAGACCTTATTGACCGTCTAAGTTCATTAATAGTATCTGCGTTCAAGAAAACTGATCGTAGATATATTAATGTCGGAAGCCATAAAGCATTCTTTAGCTGTACCACATACAAGAGATATCATTCATGGGATGTTTCTTTGTTTGTAGAGTTGCTTGAATTTCTCATTAAAAATATCTATGTGAAATTTGGCAACACAATATTTCAACAGCATATAGGTATTCCAATGGGTACTAATTGTGCACCCCTATTGGCTGACCTATATCTGTTCTCTTATGAATATGACTATATGCAGGCGCTTTCAAAAACCGATCCATTCAAAGCCCGTTCCTTCTCATTCACCAAACGCTATATAGACGATCTTCTCGCCGTGGATAATCGCTATGTAAATGACGCAGTGAAGGATATATATCCACCTTCACTGGATTTGAAGGAAACTACAGATAACCCTACAGGTACAGCGCCTTTAGACCTATATCTCTATACAAATTTAGCGGGCCTTTTCTCTCGTCGACTGTATGACAAAAGAGATGATTACAATTTCGACATCGTAAACTATCCCTTTCTGGACAGCAATATTCCAGTGGGACCTGCATATGGCGTATACATATCACGCCTAATAGCATTTACTATATCCTGTCTTAAATGTGACGATTTTAATCAACGTCACAAAACATTGTTGCAGAAACTTATAAAACAGGGCTACACCATCAGGCGCCTCCACTCAAAGTTTCTCAAATTTATCGATACATAGCGCATGCTGATAGCAAAATACGAGCGTAGCATGCAAGATCTATGGCGTTACGTTGCGTAACTTGTGTCTAATTCCGCTTAACCCGGGGCTAGGGGCCGTATGAACCCATGTACTTCAAGATCCTCATGGTACTCATATGAACAGTCACAATCAAAGCGTGACTGAGATACATCATTCTTTGGATGACGACTTTGCAACGAATATTATGGATTAAGAATACTGATCAGCGATACGGATTTGATATTTTTGGAACAAATGTCTGTTGACCGCTTCTCTCTTGCAGGAAACAAGCCTGTGTTTATGTATACTATGATTGTCTTTTGAATTTGGTGCTAATACTGTTATATGGAATATGGAATAGGTCTTTGGATTATGGACGCGGATATTCTCTTATGGACGACGGCTGAATTATGAATGACGGATCTGACGCTTGTAATTATACCAGTGTTTTCGCACAGGCTGATATTACGTCTAGAAGATATATATATATATATATCATTAGGGGCATATGATTGGCTGATTTTCAACGAATTGATATCACCAGTTCAACGCATATTATGTGTTCATTGTATTGAAATTATAAAATTATGACTGGTTCATTTACAGTGCATTGAAATTAATTTCAACGTTTGCGTGAAAACATTCTGGCAACCGGTTGTATTCTTTCAACTTTTAAATATCTCCTTTTCGCGCATTGCGCTCGTCCAATCAGCATCGTTTCTTGCTAAATTGAGCAGAGTGGGCTAAGGCTGTCATAGCAAAGTAGGACGTTGTAATGTGTGCTCTATATAAATATATAAACAAGTAACTAACTTGCTTCTTCTATTTACTATACTGGATGTATGATCTATCTCTCTCTCGTTTACAGTTTTTTGTTTCCCATTATTACTTAAAATCGATGATAAATGAATGCGCATGCGCACCTCGTTTTTCATCACAATGTTGCCAGAGATACTGCGGGAAAACGCGAGTTTCCATTTCGGGAAACCTATTGGAAATTGTGTCGCTACAGTTTCCAATAGGTTTTGGTGAGTTTCCGAAATTGGAAACTTGAGCCATTTGTCCAGTGTGGGTGTTTTCTCAACAGTTTCACAACCTTTGAAAATGGGGGAATGAAGTTAAAATGACCTTCGCATCTCATCTTGGCAACGGTGACTTACCACAATAAAATCTCACTATTCAAAATTATAGCGATCCTAGATGATGTAATTATACCGTTAATTGATAGTTCAGCAAATTATTTATCAGATATAATTATTCCAGCATCTATTGTGTATCCCTATTCCAAATGGGCTGATTTCACATAGGTATCTAGAATGAGCCCCCCACCCCCCTCCTCGATGAATAGTATATAGGATAAGTATACATCATACATACATCAATACCTTTATCTCTTTGTGGATTAGTTTTATCGATAACGTATTATTTGGTGAGGAGTATAGCCCTCACTGAATTGATTGTATGAATAATTGTTTTCAGAGAATGAATAAATAAGTTGCCAAGAGGATCCGGGCTTACAAACTAAACGCCGATATGCTCTAATGACGGCTTAGCCTATGTTACTGTTAGAAATTCTCCCAGTCAAAGCACATCGTCTCTTCCAGTATTGCACAACTGCGCATCTGACATATGCATTGGTAATTTATGATTTGATGTGGAGTGTAGCCCCATTGTATTGACTCCATAAAATTATTTTGATAAAGAAATAATAAGTAAAGCCATCAGAGGGATATGAACACCTGACCCATCCTAAACCATACGATGATCCACCGACCGAGCAATGTGAGCTATACTCCAAACCAAGTGTTGAGTTTTCCATTTCTATGCCAGTTGCAAACGTCTTGTCGGCCATTCGACATTCGCCCGTTCCTCATTGAAGAATTTCCGTCCATTACCTAAAGACCCCATTCGTATAACAGCATTAGAACTAAATTAAAATTCAATTACAATTCACGGCGGTAATATTGGCTGAGCCGGCTTGGTCCTATCGGTGGAGCATCTTCGTTTTTAGGAGGGATTGTGGGTTCGAATTCAGATGATGGTTTATGTATTCTTTAACAAATCATTTCATTCATTCGTGTACTGGTATTACGAGGAAAGAAGCAGAGCATCTAACTGTAGTTGCGTCTAAACAATAGCGCTACAACTAAATATCAATTAAAATTACCAGTATGACATATGACATTGATACCAGAATCACGACAATATGAAGGATGAAGTTAAAGCCTCTTTTACATCGTCAGACCTAATTATTGTGGAAATAATCATGTTTAGCCAAGAGTTATCGAACTTATCGATCGCTCACCTATGGTACACGGAACAACTTTTCGCTCTGCTAATGTCTACAATTTGTCGAGAAATGAGTATGTGGGTGTCAATTCCATAATACAGTTTGTATAAAAACTCTTCCTATACCTCCCTGTATTTCCCTTTGAAGACATTCTCAGGCATGTGACAATTTTTGATCCCCACCTGTCGGGAATAATACAATTTACAGTAATTGCTCATTTTTGTCATTCCTGCCTATTATAACACATATGTTATCCATTCCCCAGTTATGGTATTACACATTATGATGGGTGGGTCATTGTATATTTCAACCATTTCAACCGTCATTTTAAGAAATGATCAAACCCAGAACATTTAGTCTTGTGTTTGGTTATCAGTTACAGCAAACTGAACTTCTCTGATGTAGTCTATAGCTCACATAAAATTTAATACTGTTGCTGTATAAAGTGTTTCCATATCTTCATATTGTTTCCAAATAGCCTCATAGTCCTGTACTTTCCCCCACATGTTCCATTTCTACATTTAACATGCTGTGAAAAAATACATCTTACGGTTGACCTGAAATGATTGCAAGAGGTCGATGTGTCTATTAAAGTAGATAATATATGTACAATCTTAGAGAATGTATACCTTCTGAATAGCCACTCCTTGGATTTATGAACATCCAATGGATTATGTCTTCAGAGTTATCAAGTGAAGTCCAAATTCGAAAGCTCCACGTGTTCCATATATATCCACTTATAATTGTCATTGGTAACAGATTTTCGTGCCATACAATTTTATACCCAAGTACATGTCATCTTATTTGTGATGTCTTAATGATCTTCAGATCGAGCAAGGGTTTTGCGCTATTATGGAATATATTTATCGCATCTTTTATACTATTTTAATGATCCGATTTCTTTATCGTAAACACTATGTCGTATCTACAAATCATAAATAGTTCAATTTAACGAATATTCATAATTATATGATATATTTGGAAATATTTTATCATTTCAGGTTAGTGCGACAACATATATCTGAAGATGACATAAATCACCAACAGGAGAAATGGGCTATCTTGAATGGCCAACAGTTGTTCATCTAAACTGCACAAATGCAATACATGTATAACCTTAAGTTCATTTATACCAATAAACATTCAACTTCTTATCACATCGAAGAGTATTTATTAATCATCGTCCGGTCTCAGTCACATGTTTTACAAAATTCCACAGATTGTGGAGCAGCTGTGTGATCTTGTAATATTCGCAATTAAGTCAAATCCTCCCTGCAAATAATTTTATTTCATATATTAAAAATGCAGCAAGACCAAATGTATCCAGTGGTGAAAATGATCCGAAGATTGTATTAATGATAACCGAGAAACCAATGGGCGATAACGGGATCACTGTGAGGACATCAGATTCCTGCAAAAAGTTGACACCTACACATATTTACGCATCAACCATTACTAGAACTATCTAAAAAGAATCTAATATATGGAACGACTGAATGTTGATATGGATGGACCGGACCCACGAACACATGGTCGTGTGCAAGAAATGTAATAACGGATATGTGGAGATGAATGTCTCTTCAGATAGATAAGTTTGACATAATACATCAGCACTTGCATAACTTCAATGTTTGGGCAAGATAGGTCTATGAACGAAAAATTAATCTAAGAGTCAAAAAGTCAAGGAACTAAATACTAAAAGTCGGGAGGGGGTGAGGAGGAGGTTGTGCATTCCACAAGAATTCGCTGGCTATCTGACGTAGCTGAAAAAATCCAGAAACAGACGTATGCGCCCATAGATTGACGTCGCCTCTCACACACGGTACATGACCCCCGCCACTCCACACATAGTACGTGAACCCCGTCACCCCTAATCTCCACGCATGGTGCATGACTCCTCCCCCCCCCACCCCCTTCCCGGCCACCCCGAATCTCGACGCATGTTACGTGACCCCTGCCACGCTACCTCTCCAGGCATGGTTCGCCACCTCGCCTCCCCACGAATGGTACAAACGGACCCCAATGTCAGGGTTAGACTGAAAAATTCCGCCTCATCACTTCTTCAATCCATACCCAGTCAATCAATGCAATCGCAGCGACAACGATCCTGCCTGCTACGATCGTATTTTGCCATCAGATTGTGATGGTTTGCAGCAATTTTGTGATAGAGAACATGATACGACGGCGCTTTGTCTTGTAGCTTCGTGCAAATAGCTTCTTTAATAATGGATTGTGACATTGATGAAAATCAGTTGGACTGATTTGATGTTATTTCCTTTCAGGCCGACGTCAGACTGACGCCGAGCTTGGAGCAGAGGCTGTATATCGTTACTTATAGAAATCTTGCCGCGGATCCAAAACACAGTTGATCAGGGGAAAACGGTAATTGTAGAACACTTGTGTCTATAACAACTTGCAAACCGTGCAATTATTGCGTGTTTTAGCACGTGTGAAATGTAAATCTGTCAAGTGCAGATGTTCGTTGGGATAGATGCGAAGTTCTATTATAAAAGGCGGCAGAGGAAGGGGTCGTCTGCTTCATACACGCGAATAAACACAAATTTAGTATGTTCCACAGAGCTTGGCTCAGCTGACAGATTAACTCTTCATTTGAGAGACCATATAAACTCGTACACTGACATTGGCACGATGCCGAGGCGGGAGCATCGTGTCAACATCAGTGGACGTCTTTTCTCAACAAAGGGGAGAAAGGTTGTCAAAGCTTAAAATATATTTTCAACCTTTCAGTATAATCTTTGTTGATAAGCAATTTGAGTAGTGCAATAGAATAGAAATAATGTTTTCATAGGCTTCCCCCTTGCCCTATAATATAAACTTTCCCACACTAACGTGCGTAAAATAACCATTGAGCACGCCTATGAAAACATTATTTTTTAAATATACCACTCGAGCCTCACACGAAATGGATGATGCCGCATGAAAACAGTTGTTGACGCGGAAATTCTTTTGTGGAGAACGGTTGAATGTTAATGTAGAATATATTATTAATGTAGACATATAATGTAATATATAATGCATATTAATACTTCCAACACCTTATCATGGGATATTCTCCCTTCGTTGTTCAAATATTGTGCCCATTTGCTGCAAGCCGTGGCGGAAATGCATTGATCATTGACGAGTATACCTTGCAGTACCCGCTGTTGGCATCAATTCTAATGCGATAGAGACACAGTAGGCCACAGTTGCGGCGCGGCAGCCGTGCAGTAGTTAGCTATGTGCTTACAGTCATATCTAACAGTTCTGTATATACAGAATATAATAAAAATAAGAATAGTAAGTACAAGACTGAACATGATTCTTCGATTATTCATGCATTTGAGCAGTATTTCAGGCTGCTTAAGGGTAGGTTGAAAATTGCACCGTGAACAATAAGCTCTCCGGGTCCTTGAAATGGTAAACAGATTTCCTACCATTTTTCAGAAAAGTAAAGGAGAAAATTAAATTTGGAATCTTTTATTTCGTATGATATTCCACTAATCCAATGATTGAAAACTACTATGATTATCCGATTATTATTGCCATTCAGGATATTATTATTATATGGCTGTCAGTGCATCATTTCCGAGTTTGGTCCATAGACCGTCACGTGATATTAGCCTCTACATCCCTTCACTTCCTACAAATAACTCCATATATTGCGATATGAGTGATTCTGTCCATTAATGAGTAATTCTCTTCTATGCTATAAAACTGTATCCCATACGTTGAGTTTGCATTACTGAAGTACCTAATGTATCTAATATCGTATCTCGGCCAGTTTTCTATGAATATATTCGAGTTGCGGAAGTTACTTATATCACATTGGCTCTTCATGTATATGTGAAGGTTCTTTTCCATTTATCGCTCGTTCAACGTTGTAACGAGCCTGAAAAGCATCCTTTTAGATTGTTGATATTTCGTGTATTCACTTAGAGATAATTCGGTCCAACACAGCTAAATTTTTCGTAATATTTGCCGTAAATTATGTCAATTTCACACATTGCGAGATTAGATTCCGCATCCAAGAGGCTTTTAGCTTAGTTTTCAGATTAGTCATTCTTGTTCTGCCGTTTTTATAACATTCTTTTATGCTCACTCTTTTTATTCAGTCAGCTCTTCAGCTGTAGATGAATTTAATGAGAACCGGATTCAACTTCTTTATGCCACTGTCTGGTAAATTTGGCAAGACAGTGAAGAGATGTACAAAGACGTTAAACACTTAAAAACTGACTTAGAATTCTTAGTTATATCATTCATTAATAACTTGTCCACATGAGATCGTGAAATTCATAGAGCTGAATTAACTATATACCAATAAGGTCAGATCATTCACCTGGTGTAGTTCAATTGTTTGACATATTTCCATCTCCAATCCACTCAGGAAACAAATCCACGCGCATTTGTATTTCAATATTTATTTCCAACCCGGAGTATTCATAAAATTCTGTCAAGCAGTTTACCCGTCAAAGGACTGGCTCAGTGCCATCTGCATATTGGCAAATTTTGTTCTACGTATTATTTGAACACCTCCCTTGATATCTTGACTGTCTGTTATATTTTGCTCTAAAGTAAGACAAGGTGAAATAGGGCCCTTGACTACACCCCAGGGTTATGTGGCAGAACTGAGAGCGGTGACCTTTATGAATTTATAAAATGCTTTTGATCATTTTTGTATAGAATCTCCGAAATTAAGTACTGATTCAAAATATGCTACTGGTTCAATATATATATATTGTGATTACATGAATGGCGAAGGGAGAAACTTACTTTTACCGTATAATTTTACCTCTGAAAGAGGGGTCACTATCGTTTAACATCAATAAATGTGTCGTCAATAAGCAGATATTGATCTGGTGTATAAATCTATAGATATAGATGCTGCACGAGATATTGTGCTATCATGATTACCATATAACTTGACATTGGAAAATAGGTCAAGGTCACTCATGTTTCATGAAATTCGGTTCAACGAGTATATATATCTGTGTTGTGGATTTGGAAAGCATAGCTTGAATGTGTCAAAAGATTTCCTAATAGCAAATTATTCTACTTTTAACGTATTACTTGACCATGACAAAATATGTCAGTCATTTTTGATAGGTGTCTGGTCTATCACTATCTGTATATTCAGTATCCGCCTGTACTAACTACTTTGGATATACTTTTACCATATACATTGACGTTGAAAATATAGGCCTAGGTCAGTCGTCTCAAATGAATTTTTGATGTATCTGTGGTATACCTTCAGAACGGTTAGATATCATCTTTAAGATATATCATGTTAATATTAACAATTCGATTTTTAATGTGAAATTGACCTAGACAAAATAGGTGGGTAATTTTCGATAGGTTTCTGGTCCATTGCCAGCTTCATATGTGTTATGAATTTGGAAAGCCTAACCATAAAAGATACAAATCCTCAAAACATACAATGTTAACAAAGCTGATGGATAGACGGACAGACAGGTGGACGACGCTAACGACGACAATACCCTTCGACCAAAGAATGTACTAACAACTAGCTCATTACCTCAATTCAAGTCCTCTAACATATTATAAACAATTTCTGGAGATAACCCATTGATAACCGGATATATTTAGGGTATCTTTCGTATAGTTACAACTAGCAACGAGCCATACGACGTACCATTATTGTGCTGCTAGTCCAGGTTCGACTGTGAGTGGAAAGTGGCTGAGAAAAGCTGGTGCCTACCAGCTCAAGTATTGGTCTAATCAAAGCTGGTTTCTAAGTTTGTTTTTAACCGGGCAAAGCGTTAAATCTCATTGCTCGCGTTGTCTCAAACTTTGTTGTTTTAGGTTGATCATCATTTGCTCCAACAAGTTCACACCCTTCTTCAGCAAGTCAAATCCATCAGTGGTCAGGTGTGGTACACATTAAAAGTAGAATTGGACAAGCTAAATATCACCACACCCGAAACCAGTCGTCTATTTTACGAGATGCAACATCCCTTTGGTAAGTATGCTCCTGCTTTAATAACATGGATGAACGTTAATTGTGGGAGGCAAAAACTTATACATTTACACCTTCATGCAATTACTGAATAATTGGGAAACTAGGAAAGCGATTCAGACCCAAATTTGTGGAACCCGAATAATAAATGAAAGGAACAGAACGTGCCAAGTGTGAACGGAAATCTATAACAAACTGAATTGGTTGACACTTGTGAATGAAATTTTAGAAACTCTCCTTGCACATATATAGGCATCATGAATCATGAAAACGGAGTAAAAAAGACTCTCTTAGTTTTTCTCATATTGTAATGTCGTACGGGGCAACACCTCAACCGTTTGAGAACTCTCTAAAATACGTGCAATTCGCCTGATAACCTTATTTGAAAGGTTTGAGCATACGAAAGCATTGTTTGGTAATCTAAAAATGTTACCTTTTTTAGAACTCAACCATTATCTATTATTGCAAGTCGTCATCAAATTCGCTCACAATTCACCACCATTGCCTGATAGCATTTTTGCCACTCTTCATAAGTATAGCTAGTGTCCATCGATATCCCACCAAAAAATAATCTGAATCAGACATTTTATTCATCGGGTGTCTTCTTATATACCAGTACAGTCCAATGTACAAGGTTGTGGAACCAATTACCGTCTACTTTGAAAACAACAAATGCAATGTTTTTTGCTTAATCTCAGTTTAAAAAATATTTCGAGGCTAGAACACAAGTAATTCTTAATTCTTATTGGTATTGCCGTTACATTATTAATCTTGGTCAACCGTGGATAGTGGTGATATTCGCCAGTTCGTATAATGAATACCTCAAACTGGAGATTTTGTGTTGTAGCGAACGTTCTCAGAGAGGTTACATTACAGTCTGTTTGGTATAGAAAGTCACATGGGGTTTAATTCTGCCGATTCTATCATATATATTTCGGCTGTTATGTGTATCTTATACCTGTGAGTTGTTATTAGCTCTTCTTGTATTTGTTCATTGATACGCTATATGAATTGGTGAATAAATGAGCGTGACATTAAAACAACGACAAGACGTACAATTCGAGGTATTCTCGATGTTGATTTATCTAGGTGAACATGTCATTCTAATAAAACGAGTTCAGTGGGACTGATGCGTACCTTACGTTTGTACCACGAACGAGCCGATGACGGGACCGAGGAACGAACCGATTAAATGAACCGGGAACCCAAACCATGACCGCAACCTACAGGAAAAACGAAAACCGATGACCGGAATGGAATGGAGAGGGATGGCAGATTAACTCTAACCGAACGCTAACCATATAAAATTAACATTCGATAAAAAAAGGCTCAATATTGCTTATACGTAAAGTTCGAACGTATACTTCGCTCATTAGTTTTCAACATCTATACAGGCGCACAGTTATGCTTCTAGATGACGACAACTTTAGTAATTCAGTCCAATTTGAACTTAGCGCTCGTCTGAATATGTACTGCGAACTAATGCTTTGTGCGGCGTTGAGCCCTACAGTCTGGTATTGCTAATAAGAACTTGAATGTTCTTGACATTTAACCCATTTTACTATGAGCCGTTTCTTACCAACCACTGTTTCTGATAAATGTCCACCAGATGTATTGACATTAGTCCATCAACATTTGGTTTTAATTGGGCTCAAACCGGCGCTAAGGGATGTGTGGTCACGTAATTCAATGTGTCCGAATGAATATCTGCACATGAACATCTACAATAAAAGCGTGACATCTCTCTTCAGCCTTGGGATGTTTCAAAGTTGGATGTAATAATAATACGGCATGTGGGATCATGCGACTTCTTGACAGGTACGCCAGTATATTTTCCACCACGGTGGCATGTATATCTCATATTTGTTACCCGTATATGGAAAAAATTGCGCTAAATATGAACGCCATGTAAAGCCGAAGATTTTTAAAGAGAATACGGTCCAGATGGCGCGGTATTTCCATTAATAATATAATAATTATTTTTTTTATTTTTGCAATTGACATTCGCCTCGCATTCTCGCATTGGTGTCCTCTAACCCTTGCATTATCACTCCTTTGCGTTCTCGTGTGTATAAATGTGTTAAATTTATAGGTCGAAAATACAAACGTCTAGTCCGTCATTAATTATTCATCCGTCGTCATAAAAAACGCGGAACGCGAGTGCCGGAAAATCGTCTTCCATATCAAACGGCAAGTTTTCACCCATCGAAATCCAGATTTAGTTCAAATTTATGTGACATCTAACATGCATGTTGGATTAATAAACTAACTCATCTTAGAATAATAAAGTCATAAATTTCCAACTGCGCATTGCTTTGTCCTAAAATTTAAAAATATATACGGATTATTTTCTGCTGTTACAGTTATATCATAATACCATGGGATGCATTTCTCAGTTCGCTATTTCGGTAATGTAAACATACCGTATACATTTATCGTAGTTTATTCATACCTGCCAGCATTGAAGATTATTCAGTAATAAAGAGTGATTTGAGCAAAAATGTACAAAACTAACCTTAATGAGCCATTCTCTTAGAGCTATAGCAAAATCTGTATATTCTCGTTAGGTATAATGGCGACCGCCTGAAATGTTGGGGTGATCGCTGTATTGGTCTTTGAGCACGACAAAGAATTACAGTTACTTTCTACATGACTACAGTTTTATCCGGACCTCGCCTGTTTACAGTACAGAAATTTGGGGGTCAAATTATTTATCCTGATAATTTTGACCTGTCGAATATTGATAGGTTAATTTGGCCTATATAAATTTGACCCGATATCGCCCAGGAATAAGCGTGGACAATAAGTGTGAAGGCACCGGCATTAACCTATACGGATCAAATTGACCCAGAAAAGATCCGGGCCAGGTTTAACCGGATACATACGTTATGGTATAACCACGCCTATAGTGGCAAATAATCAACTTAGTTTGTAAAGTGCATGGGAATAATTGGAGAGCTATCTCTCAACCTCCGAAGAATCGCTTATTATAACTAAACACCAGACAAATTAGTATGCACCCGCCAAAGTTACCACTTGTTTTCATCTACGACAAACCGTTTCTCATATTCTTCGTCTTAACATGTCGAATGCATCTTCATTTTATCCAGCCAATTTCTACGTTCCCACTTCGAACCTGCCTTGATTTATCTGACCCCTTCAGTGTTCAAAATCCGAGGTGTAAATTTCACCAGCTAACGGCAGAAGAACCAATCAGAACGTACACATCGATTGCGAGTGAAGGTCAGTGAAGTTACGTAGAGTGACATCATCCTCTATAAGCGGCGTCTTTCCTCCTAATAAGGAGCCCACAATTTAGGTCAGCCAATCAATAACGCTCTTGTGCGACCCATTTCGAATTTCAAATGCTTTCGAGGTCAGTGACGTCTCGTGTCTATTTATAAGTTATTTGAACATTGAAGGGGTCCAGATAAATCAAGGCAGGTTCGAAGTGGGAACGTAGAAATTGGCTGGATAAAATGAAGATGGTCGAATGTCGCTCAACCCTATCTGGCCTGGGGGAGCCATTGTGCACCCCACCCCCTACCAAACTTTTTCTTCTATTTCCAAAACGCAAAAAAAATGAAAGCTGACCCTCCGCGACCTTTTAGTTTATCATATTGGGGTAATTTTGAGCTTCTTGGCATAACCCACCGAGTGGAGGATCATGGGTAAATTCAAGATGGCGGAAATGTGGGGAATCAGAAAAGTGATGTTTTCGTCGAGGACAATGGGCAATATCTATTTTATTTCACATCAGATTTTTATTTACTAATTTATCATGCAGTTTTTGCAAAGAAAACACATAAATAAAAAATTCGAAAAATCGACCAAACAATTTTTGTTTTGAAGATGACGTCAATGTGGCCTCATCAAAGCGACCATCTTTTTTTATATTCTCTGGTAGAGCTTGAGCCAAGGGTATAGTGTGGTAAGTTTCAACCTCATAGCTCAAGAGGTAAGAAGAATATTTAGGGGGTGGGGGGCGAAATGCCATCCCCTCCCCCTCCCCCCTTCTTCTCAGGTCTGGACACGTCCCAAAAAGCCCAGGCCAGATAAGATTAACGACAAAATTATTGAAGTCTAACAACCATTTGTTCCACTGTCGGATAATCTTTACTCTATGTACAAATTCTGTCTTGTGTTTTCTCGTTGACAGGAAAGCGAGTGACTGATGCGGGAACACAGGTTCACGTCGAATTGCAAAAAGTCTTAGGAGAAATACAGGCCGCCACAAAGCAGGAAATTACGGTAACGATTTTTCTATAGTACGCAGAAGCAAACCTCAATGGGTGATCGAAATTGTTTGACAATGAAATATGTGATTGGCATCTTTATTCCGACTAATTAATTAATTGATTTTTGCGTTAATTTCATAAAAAAGCATTTTTAGGTTTGGTGCAATTTTGGTCTGTTAATTTCTTGAATTATGCGGTCTGTAATGCCATTATAAATATTCTGATCTTGATGTTGTTCACATCAGCCAACACTTCTTGATTCGCAGCTTACCCATGATCTTCTCCAACAAAGTCATACCCTTATAGAGCACGCCAAACTTATTGAAGGCCAGGTCTGGGACCTAGCCAAGGGCGAACTGGCCAAGCTCCGTGGCCCAGCTGGTACTGTTTTCAACGATTTTCTGGAGAGAGCCAGTAAACAGTGAGAGGAAATCAAACATCTATCCGGTATATATGGATTATATTTTTCTCTCGATTCTGTATGTTATACCAGTGTTTTACGTTGTTATACAAGCTGCTGTTTCGTCTAGATGATAAATATTTTCAAAATAAACTCGTGACAATATAACATATGCATGTGATTGGCTGATTTTCAGTGAATTAATATTATCAGTTCAACGCATTAATATTATTTTTCCAATGTATTGAAATTCGATAGTTATGATTCGTTCATTCGGTATGCATTGAAACTGCAACTTCTTGTGAGCTAATCCTAATGACTCCTCCTAAAGGCGAAGATGCTCTGCTCCATCGACTGACCTCTCAAAGAATAAGTTATCACTGTCTATTCCACTTGCACTATGACGCAAGACTGAAAGAAACGAGTGCATGTGCTTACACTGGGATACAGCCCCCTCAGTTCAGTCGATGGAGCATCTCGGTCTTCAGGTGGAGTCGTTTGTTTGAATCTCGTGGGTGGTTTATGTATTCTTTCTCTTTCAAAAATCATTTTATACAGAAATATATTTAGTCGGTCTAAAAATATTATACTAATATATAGAAACATCTATTGCATTAGGCAAATTACCAATACCTCTGTTGGAAAACATTGGCCACATTGGAAAAAAAATCTAATTTTAACTCAGACAGTATGTTGAAGAAAGGCTACATATCGAAGAAACCTGTTCTGAAAAATATAGAAAGCACAGAACGGCCCTTACAAATATATTCGCCATGGAATCAGTGCTCCTACACTGGAAATTGAATGTGGTAGATGTGGTTAATCCCTGTAATGAACGAGCACAACCAACGAGGGTTACAGCGCTGGGGGTTAAAGATCTTTAAATGCCGTCATTTTAAAGATCTTTAAATAACCAGCGCTGCGGGTTAAATGCCGTCATTTTCATCTGACGACGATACAGCTCACCAAACCCCAGTGTACGAGTTATCACAGCGACACAGCTCTCCAATTACCAATATACGAGTTGCCAGAGCATTTCCATCATAGCTCGCTAGATTTGTATGTAATACCGCTTATGCCGGTGCTAGGGGCCGTGTGGTCATGTCATCAAATTTGCCACATGAACAGGTACAATAAAAGCGTACCTGAGATACAACACATATCACGAATCGTTAGATTCTTGGCATGTGCTTTCGAATAGGTTAACCAGAAGACTACACTGTGAAGCCATGTGACTCTGACGGTATGTCGGCACCTCTTCCCACTTCCCTTATATGTGTTGTAATTTGTATAAATTTCCATAATAACGTCTTAGTGTGCATTATTTTGCAGCTTTTATGTCAACGTATTATGTGTTTATACCATTAAGACCATGAAGCAAATGTTTGCATTAAAATATTTGATATGATTTAGAAAGGTGTGACACCTGTCTGCTCTCACTCTCTCACATGCATCATGCATGCCATTTCCTCATTAAATCCTTTGTCTGCAATACACAGAAGTGAAGGGGAACAAAATCTGCCTTTCATGGTATCATTTAGTGGTACTGTACATTAAATCAACCAAATCAGCGAGGAGACCAATCCCCATTAATATGTGTTTCGACGTTATCATGGACGTTATATTATAAGCATTACATCTTCTTTACAGATAATAAATTCTTTATATATTCCAAAAATTAAAGTGGACTTATATTCTTAATTAACTTATATTTACATATTGAATTTTTTTATCGTTGTAGGATAGCGCGACGAAGATGTCCCACATCACCAGCAGTGTTGGCCATGGAATGTTTAACTGCAACACAGCACAATTACAATATATGTATAGTTGGTATATATCGATAAACATTACAAAAACAGTTTACCGTATTATTATTATTATTATTACCGTGTTATTTTTGCAATGAAATGAAATCCTCCGTTGGAATATCTGGATCTGAATTCCATGTAATCAAGAGATCTATAATTGCCTATGTTGAGAATAATAGTTATAGCAAACTTTCATATTCTTGCTCTTGTTTCCGAAATTCGAGGACTAGTTCTATAGGCATCTAGCTTTCATGTTGTCTTAATACTCACGATTGGACTACTACTTGCAGAATATCCATTCCGTCATTGATCGGTAGGACACGTGGCGTTCGTGGTGAAGTAATACCACCGGTCACAAATAAGAAAATATATATCTTTGTCAACGTCACATAGATGATGTCAGTGCAGGGGTGTCCCTCGGAACGAATTTATTTACATTGATAGCACTTCTTATTTGAGAGTATCTTTGGTAACGATTTTATCAAACGTGAGTTCCGACGGCTTCTAACCAAAACGGCTGTTATAAAGTCGGACATAAGTGCATCCAACATTCATCGGTCAGCAACGCAACATTTGTGTATGTGATTGAGTTGAATATGGTTCATAAATCGATTTTCCAGTTTAATAAATACCGGTATTATCAACTGATATATTATAGGGCATATATATTATCCTGTGGATTTAATGGTTTCGAAACATGCGAAGCGTATAAAATTTCACTGCAACTATGACTTTATCTAGCAGTTTCATCATCTGAGTTCTTCACTCTCCACGTATAAATGCATGACTGTTTAAAATATCACAGGGATGAATCAGATTGTTTCTTTCAGCTGCAATATATATATACATACTTGCTTTGAATCTTCATTGGATCCATTCCTTTTTTCAGCTTTTAAACATTCCATTGAAAGTTCAAATCACTGCCAGAAATATTCGCTTTATATGGATAGAAATGACCGATACAATTGGTACTCTACTCAATACAATGCCCGTCAGCTCTTATAATACCACCGGTATATCACATATGGATAAATCGCATATGAACAGAAGCTGGATTTTTGCAATAATGGTCAGCATTTCAATAACAAATCCTCGACAGGCTCTTCGACTAATTAGTCAACTAAGAACGGGTCAGTAGATTGGGACTGCCAACGGATGTCGGAAGACTTCATTGATATATCTTGTCATATTTCTAGCATTCTTATAAATCCGAGTTTGGTCAGCAAACTTATTGCTTTTCACTCCACGACCCGTATCAGCCCTGTCTCTAATATTATCATAGAATTCTCTTATCTCCAAAGCATGATTCTTTCTAGGCCATAGGTTTATTTCGGTTAATTTGGCGTCTAATGCATGACTTTGCATGAAGGGTTGTAGATTAGTATAAAAGCCAAATGTGAATTCTGTCACGGCACTTTTCCACTGATTTCTGGAAGTCACTGACAACGGTACGTAATTACTCCTATTAACTTGTTTTCAAATTGAATAACCACTTTTGGTGGGGATATTTCAACTACCGAGATTTTGCAAAGAACAATGTTGCATTGGCTAACAAATGGATACCGTATCCACCAAACTTCTTAATTTCATATTTGTAACTTTGCACTCTGCAAAGCAGGCACATGAAAAGGAAATATAAACGCCAGCTGGCTGCTTGCAAGATATCGACGATGAACAGTTCCGAAAGATACTGGCGTGATTCAAATCTGTTTCCAAGTCATTTTCTGAGACACTCTACATGCTAGACGTATTCTCCTACAAGCTGATTATAAGCCGGTGTGAGACATCATGATGTTCCAAAAATATCAATTACAAGCGTCTAGTCCGTCATTCATAATTCAGCCGTCGTCCATTAAAGAATATCCGCGTCTATAATCCAAAGACCTATTCCATATTCCATATAACAGTGTTAGCACCAAATTCAAAAGGACAAACATGGTATACATAAACATAGGCTAGGTTCCTGCAAGAGAGAAGCGGTCAACAAGACATCATGATGTTCCAAAAATATAAAATCCGTGTCGCTGATCAGTATTCTTAATCCATAATAATCGTCATCTAGAGAATGATGTATCTCAGTCACGCTTTGATTGTACATGTTCATATGAGCACCATGAGGATGTTGAAGTACATGGGTTCATACGGCCCCTAGAGACCTTGTCAGTCATGCAGGCCTACAAGTGCACAGTCTGTACCCATCGGAATATCTATGGACTGTTGAGATTGAAAATTCCCAAATCTTGAAAATATAGTTTTTGACGACCGATTTCAGCATCTCCCGAAAAGAACGAAACATTCCAATAATGATAACCTCGACACGTAGTAAAACTGATAAAACTTATCTCTTGTGAAAAACTGGATCGTTTTGTTTAATTGGTTTCATGTCTGCTTGAATTTGGTGTTAATTGGATCCTTGGGTCATGGATGCAGTTATGCCTCACGAACAACAACTGGGTTATGGCTATTGAATCAGACGCTTGTATAACTTGTACTGCTGTATTAAAATTGTATCTCGACTTCGAAACTTCCATCAGATCGTGTTGTTTAATTGATTTCATGTCTGCCTGAATTTGGTGTTAATTGGATCCTTGGATCATGGACGCAGTTATTACCCACGAACAACAACTGGATTATGGCTATTGAATCAGACGCTTGTATAACTTGTCCTGCTGTATTAAGCTTGTATCTCGACTCCGAAACTTCCATCAGATCCTGTTGTTTAATTGGTTTCATGTCCGTCTGAATTTGGTGTTAATTGGATCCTTGGATCATGGACGCAATTATTACCCACGAACAACAACTGGATTATGGCTATTGAATCAGACGCTTGTATAACTTGTCCTGCTGTATTAAGCTTGTATCTCGACTCCGAAACTTCCATCAGATCCTGTTGTTTAATTGGTTTCATGTCCGTCTGAATTTGGTGTTAATTGGATCCTTGGATCATGGACGCAATTATTACCCACGAACAACAACTGGATTATGGCTATTGAATCAGACGCTTGTATAACTTGTCCTGCTGTATTAAGCTTGTATCTCGACTCCGAAACTTCCATCAGATCCTGTTGTTTAATTGGTTTCATGTCCGTCTGAATTTGGTGTTAATTGGATCCTTGGATCATGGACGCAATTATTACCCACGAACAACAACTGGATTATGGCTATTGAATCAGACGCTTGTATAACTTGTCCTGCTGTATTAAGCTTGTATCTCGACTCCGAAACTTCCATCAGATCCTGTTGTTTAATTGGTTTCATGTCCGTCTGAATTTGGTGTTAATTGGATCCTTGGATCATGGACGCAATTATTACCCACGAACAACAACTGGATTATGGCTATTGAATCAGACGCTTGTATAACTTGTCCTGCTGTATTAAGCTTGTATCTCGACTCCGAAACTTCCATCAGATCCTGTTGTTTAATTGGTTTCATGTCCGTCTGAATTTGGTGTTAATTGGATCCTTGGATCATGGACGCAATTATTACCCACGAACAACAACTGGATTATGGCTATTGAATCAGACGCTTGTATAACTTGTCCTGCTGTATTAAGCTTGTATCTCGACTCCGAAACTTCCATCAGATCCTGTTGTTTAATTGGTTTCATGTCCGTCTGAATTTGGTGTTAATTGGATCCTTGGATCATGGACGCAATTATTACCCACGAACAACAACTGGATTATGGCTATTGAATCAGACGCTTGTATAACTTGTCCTGCTGTATTAAGCTTGTATCTCGACTCCGAAACTTCCATCAGATCCTGTTGTTTAATTGGTTTCATGTCCGTCTGAATTTGGTGTTAATTGGATCCTTGGATCATGGACGCAATTATTGCCCACGAACAACAAATGGAGTATGGCTATTGAATCAGACGCTTCTATAACTTGTACTATTGAATTAAAATTGTATCTCGACTCCGAAATTTCCATCAGATCGTGTTGTTTAATTGGTTTCATGTCTGCCTGAATTGGTGTTAATTGGATGCTTGGACTATGGACGCAGTTATTTCTCACGAACAACTGGATTATGGTTAATGAATCAGACGCTTGTATAACGTGTACTGCTGTATTAAAATCGTATCTCGTCTTCGAAACTTCCATCATATCGTGTTGTCTAATTGGTTTCATGTGTGCTTGAATTTGGTGTTAGTTGGATCCTTGGATCTTGGACGCAGTTATTCCTCACGAACAACCACTTGAGTATGGCTATTGAACCAAACGTGTGTATAACTTAATTGTACTGCTGTATTAAAATTGTATCTCGACTCCGAAACTTCCATCAGATCGTGTTGTTTAATTGATTTTATGTCTGCCAGAATTTGGTGTTAATTGGATCCTTGGATCATGGACGCACTTATTCCTCACGAACAACAACTTGAGTATGGCTATTGAATCAAACGTTTGTATAACTTAATTTTACTGCTGTATTAAAATTGTATCTCGACTCCGAAACTTCCATCAGATCGTGTTGTTTAATTGATTTCATGTCTGCCAGAATTTGGTGTTAATTGGATCCTTGGATCATGGACGTAGTTATTTCTCAAGAACAACAACTGGATTATGGCTATTGAATCAGATGCTTGTATAACTTGGTCTGCTGTATCTCGACTCCGGAACTTCCATCAGATCGTGTTGTTTAATTGATTTCATGTCTGCCTGAATTTGGTGTTAATTGGATCATTGGATCATGGACGCAGTTATTACTCACGAACAACAACTGGAGTATGGCTATTGAATCAGACTCTTGTATTTAACTTGTTCTGGTGTTTTAAAATTGTATCTCGACTCCGAAACTTCCATAATATATTTATATTTATTTATTAGATTCACCAAGTATACAGTACATGAATATTGAATAGCCTAGTTGTGGAATATAGTCATATTCTATAAATCGGCGGGAATAAAACCCCATGGGGCTTGTTCTATCCCTATATAAATATATAACAAGAGTTTATTAAGCTACTTGTGGCAAGTGATATGTCATGAATGAGTGACTGACGAAATGGACACTGTGGAAGATTTTCGCGGAACTTCTTCACAGAGGACCGCTAGCTACCGAATGTAAGATCTGACGCTTCTATCATATTTCTCCCAAATATACATCCATTAACGCTCAAGTAAACACAGAAGACATACCCCTGTTGCAGCGTTCATGGTCATCTATTACACTATCCTGTATAGCATTGGTGTATCTGTATGATAGGTCAAACGTCACATATGTTTTCCACCAAGGGCTGGTCATTTAACAAAAAATCATCGAAGCATGTCAAGGAAACTAACGCGAAAGTCGCCAAACTGTGGTACTATTGGTAACAAATAAATATTCCATATTTAAATATGACAGCTTGGTGGAGAGAACTTAATTGCCAATCCCATGCGCTAAACACTGAATCACTCAAGTTTGCTTCTCTAAGAAAATAGACAGCCACTCCAGGTTCACGGGGATAGCCCAGCAACAGGAACCATCACTTGCTCATTGTTAACTCCCATGTTTTGCTTAGAATGGGAGAGGATATCTTAGTCAATTCGAATGATGGAAAAACATAATTATTAGACGAATGAGTTCTGGTTATTTGACATTTTCCTGTTGTTCACTTCATTACCTACCTACCAAGTGCACCAATAACTTTGGCTGTCCTTTGAAGTCTTCAACATGTGATCAACAATGTCCTTTTGTGTCTGACACTTCCTCTAGAAAGGACAGCAATAGCTTCAACTTTGCTAATCATTCATGAATTTGTATCTTTCTTTTCTGCTCAGAAAAGTTCGTAGCATTCAATAATAAGCTTAAGTTCAAAGAAATTGTTTTTAGGATGGTGTATTTAACATGAGAAATCCGAGTTATCGGCCGTCACATCATACTGGAGCAAACTATTTATTTTCAGGCAAGATGAAGATTCTGATTTGTGTTGTGCTGTTTGCCTTCGCTGCCAACGCGTCGGTAATACGTAAGTATTAATTATTTCACAAGATCACATCAAGGAAGTATTATATACTGGTGGGCTTTATGTGATTGTTGTAATAATTATTATGCAGAATGCTGACAGCTTCATAGGAAAGTGTTCCTTCGACAATGGACGCGGATATTCTCCCGACCAGACAACGGCAGACTATGCAACGGCGGACTATTCAGCATGCCGAATCTTTAGAGCATCTAAACATTTTATTAGGGAAATCGGCACTTTCTGGAACGAGATAAAACATAATTTTGATACATATACATCAGCTCATATTCTACCTAAATTGAAGAAATGTACGCCATACGTCTTTCATTACATTCAAACTGAGCCGAGAACTACAATCATTTCTTACTTAAAGCGCCTCGTCGCAATTTTTGCCCGCTGTGCAGTTGTCCTTTTCGCACATAACCGCGATGATGATACATCGGAAATTCCCCTTCCACATCCTCAATTTCCTAATTCTAAACAAATTTATATAACTGAAGAGTCAGTCTCTGTATAATTCTTATTTTTCTGCGGTTTCTTCTTTGTAGGGAATCGAGCGACTGAACTGGGGGCACAGGTCCATACAGAATTACAACAAGTCTTAGCCGAAATAGAAACAGCCGTGAAGCAAGGAGAAACGGTAATCTCTCAGTTTGAAATGGAAATGTTCATCATACCTTATTATACTGTCGACTGTAATACTGTTGTTTAACAAACCTAATAACTGTCAACTTCTTCTTCCCCAATAATATATAGATTTGGTTTTTATTTTCACGTATTTACCGACAGAGCCGTGAAACATAGTAATTTTTCGTAATATTATTTCCAAATGTTAGACTTATTGATATTGAGGTGCATGTCGCGAAAATTGTGAAGCGAATTATTTACAGATATAATATAAGGCTAAGTTATTGGGGAAACTTTTGGTCCGTAATACAAAAACTAGGCGAGTTGAGCAGAATGGCGCTAATCTTCTCGAACGCTCAAAGGCCTCATTTTCAAGCAGATTTGTCAAAGGCGGTGGAACGCTTGTGTGGCGTTGACGAAACTTGCTGTAGTAACAAACCATTCCTTGAACCATTATCTCTTTCGTTTCCTCAGTGAGAATTGGAAATTTTGCAATGGCTCAAATTTCAGCCAACAACAACCCCTAAGTCAAAACTATTGTAACAAACACTCTCTTGCAATCATATTTTGTACCTTTGGGGGGATGTACAACCATTATAGGAGAATATAAAAACCTGGATCCAAAATAAACTTTTATAGACAACTTTCGGACAAACAACTAAATTCCATAATCGTAATCACCAAGCGATACATCCACGACTATATCACGACTGGGAGGTTGGAAAATATATTGCAATAAAACAAATGAAAAAGTTCGTTTTGCGGGAAACACGATTGTTATCGAGTTGATCTACACTGTATGTTAATGTTCGAATCCGGTTCGTCGATTATAATACCAAATTAAACAGAATAAATTGAATTATATTTGTACCACAGTACAAGTGTATTATATATCTGGTTTTGGTTTTTATATTTCTGCACCCTAGCGTTCTTTCTGCATTTATCTTATTTCCATATGTATATTGTTCCTTGCTTAGCTCGTATACATTTTATTGTACTCTTACCTTGCTGTAATGTCGATGTGGAGCATTTAAGAAAAGCCCTAGATATTGCTTTACGACATTACTCTTTAGTAAATTCACTGTCAACTCGGCAGTTTTGAGCCTAACAAAGCAGGTAATAACCTGGCATGCTTCTCTTTCATTCTACTCTAAATAACTATATCACCTATGTTACCATATCATCCATCTAATTATTGTATCATATTATTAATCTGTCTCTGAATGGCAGATGTGACATTTTTCATATTTTTGTAGCGGTGGAGATAATCTGGAGTAAGCTAAATTGGTGGGTTATCAGTAAGAGGACCCCAGCTAGAACACATCTGTTGGGAGAGTATTGGCATTAGGATCCATACAAACACTGTTCCTTGACATTAACCTTCCAATTGTGTCTGTGCAGTTGTCGATCCTCACAGCAGTATAGCAAATCGACTTCATGGGAATCTATACCAAATCTGAAGATTTAATCTATATCAAATCTGAAGATTTAACCGGGTTTGGGAGCAAGCAAACACGATGAAAGATACTCATGGTGACTGGAGTCTATAGTCTTTCTAGAATGTACCTCACTACCTTTCGAAGCTGATCCAATTTCACCAAATCTGGACATTTAATCGGGTTTGGAAGCAAGCAAACACGATGAAAGATACTCATGGTGACTGGAGTCTATAATATCATTTTCTAGAATGTACCACACTACCTTTCGAAACTGATCCAATTTCACAAAATTCATCGGATGTGGTGATTTGTAGAAGCCGTCCTAACATGATAATGTCATCTGTCGCGAAAACGTACTAGTAGTGAAAGTACTCGATCAAAAGTGTAGGTAGAAATATTCCGACCAAACAGCTGGTCTAGATTGTATTGGTGAAAAATATTTACGAAGTTGGAAAAGTTCACGTCTGGCGACAAAAAAGCACCCATTTGACTCCACAAGAAAGCCTCCCTCGTCACCTCACATCCAGACTAGAATACGGAGGATTCTAAGACGTAGCCTTGGTATTTCAGTCGCGTTTTTGTTGCAACTGTTCATGTGGAAACTATGAAGTAACCACACGGTCCCTATAGCACCGGGGTAAGCACCTATAGCACCGGGGTAAGCACCTATAGCACCGGGGTAAGCAGAAGTGGATAGGCTAGCTCGGACGAACGTCAACAGGCCAGAATACTTCGGAAAACACTCTATACAAGAATCACATTATCACTCATACAAATTAACAATACGAGTGCTCATTCACCCCCATGACTCATTCACCCCATGGGTTCATTCGCCCCCATGGGTTAGTTTATAGGGATAGGGAGATCGCGTGCCCTTTCTATACTACTCAGCGCGTACTACTCATCGCGCATGCGCAGTCGACCGATTCTACTGTAGGGTGCAAGCCTGGCCCATGGAATCTCAGGGAGCGAAAACCCCAGGTCTCTCGCCCCGCCCTATTCCGCGCCACACCTATAGGGATAGGGAGATCGCGTGCCCTTTCTATACTACTCATCGCACACTACTCATCGCGCATGCGCAGTCGACCCATTCTACTGTAGGGTGTAAGCCTGGCCCATGGAATCTCAGTTAGCGAAAACCCCAGGTCTCTCGTCCCACCCTATCCCGCGCCACACCTATGCGATCCGCTGTGCAGTGAGTAAAGTGGAGGAGGAGTAGGAGTCGGACACGCCACGGATTATACTAGGGAGATAAGCAAAGCTAGCTACACACTGACAACAAATCAACTCAAATAAGTAACTCATCCGATGTTAATGGATGAGCATCGAGGGCGTCTACTGAAGTAAACGCCTCAACATGGGGTAAATAAGGTAAAGTGATATGTAAGTATTATTGCCCATGTTAGCAAGACATTGACATGCGTTTGGTAATCATGAAAAGTTGTATGCAGGTGAGACCTAGGCAGTTTTTGAGGAAATGCTGTTCATCTTCCTGTCGTCATTTTATTCATTGACAGGTAGCTCATGATCTGCTCCAAAAAGGCCACACACTTCTACAACAGGCCAAAACCATTGGCGGCCAGGTCTGGCACGCAGCCCAAGGGGAACTGGCCAAACTCAGTGGCCCAGCTGGTACTGTTGTTAACGATTTCCTGAAGGGAGTTAGCACTCTGTGGAACGAAATCAAGCACCTATTTGGTAGATATATGCTCGTTCTTTTTATTTCGTGTAGCGTCATTTTAAATAGAGCACGCACCTATCGTACTTTGCTGACTGTTTAATAATATTGAAATAAATCAACTCATTACTCATCTTTTATGACCTCTGGATTAAACGCAACATCAAAAGGGTGGTGAAAACGATGCCGGAGTACTGACAAGAAGTCATATGACCGCACAGACAAATATACTGACTGCATATTTCTAAAAACATCACTAAAACCAAAAGTAATCCCTGTGATGATTTGTACTCCAGCCACGCTTTGTAACTGTTCATGTGGACATCTTGAATCGCGTGACCACACGGCCCCTTGCACCGGCTTGAGAGGTATTAGATACAAATATTTAGAGCGATGATGTAATAGCCCTATGAAGTCATCAGACGGAAAATAATGAACTATGTGACCGCCAGATACAGAAAAACGGTCCAAACGAACGTGTATTTATAGAATGCAAGTTCTTATTCAGAGCAGGTACTCCGTGAGGTCGATCAAGCGCCTCATTCTCCACCATGCTTACAAGTCACAAAACTACAATCACAATGATTTGTACAGATGGTAAATGCCCCGGGGACGAAACGTCCACCAACAGATTCTCTCCACATACAGGCAACAATCAAACGAAACATTAAAAGGGTGGTGGAAAACGACGCCGGCTTACTATCAAGAAGTCATATTACACTTAACAAAAGTGATCCCTGTGATGATTTGAATCCCAGACACGCTTTTGCTGACGCCCATTTCTTAACGAAAACAGCTGAACTCAATTGGGTCCTTCGTTGATATAGCTCGCGACCATTTCTATCAAACTGGCCAAACTAGAGTAACATAGATTAATACCATTGATAATTCATACAATAGAAATGTTGAGCTGAGGGAGCCATTCCAAAACGGTCGTAATGTTCAAATATCGAGCTTTCGTGGACCGCAGCTGTTGATCAACGTCAGATATTCAGCCTATGGGTCGCTATACTATCAGTATGTAAGATTGGATCGATATGCAAGAGGTGGGGAAAATCGACGGCGTCTGGCGACTAAAAATCAACCATATGACCCTTCGGGAAAGCTTACCTATGGACCTCACACTCAGGCCTGAAAATACGATGAATTCTTGGACGTAGTCTTAGTATCTCAGCCGCGCTGTTACAACAACTTAAGTGGAATTAGATACGCTAGCTAGAGAGCTGCTGAAACATGTAACTCATCTGATGTTATTGGATGAGCATCGATGGAGCAAACGCCTCAACATGGGGTAAACGTGGTAAATGCAGGAATACCCAGAAATAGTAGTCTGTAATGCCCGACGTCGCACGGCTTAAATTTCCCACCAAAACAATTGACCTACATATATTTGTCGAATACCATGTACAGAGGGCGGGCCTCGGGGACTAACAGTCCACCAACAGAATCCTACCATATACAGATATGCAAGAGGTGGGGAAAACTTACGAAGTCTGGCGACTAAAAAGCGGTGTTAGATGACCAAGTTTGACGTCTGGAAAATCTGTAGATGGGACACAGTTGATGTAACTCGTTGTCAATGCCCTTCTTTGCAACCCCATTATTTCGGCTCGAATTTCAAACTTTGCTTGTCGAAAACAAGGCATTGAGATGGAACAAGCCCCCTGGGTTTTAATATCGCCAAATGTATATCCCAACTTCCTTAAATTCTGTTAAATTTGCTCAGACCTCATTTGGTTAATAAACATTGAATTCAATACTCATGCAAAACATACAAGAATATAGGCTTACCCCAAAACCCTGACTAGTATGTGACTATTATTTGTGGTCGCTCAAACTGTACAGGTGAGCTGCAAAATCACTTAGGAGTATACACCGCTTCTTTTGTTAGGTGATTTAAATCAACGAAGCTTCATCGTAAACGCTTTCAAAAACAGAAAATTTCAAAGCCCGTTCCTTCTCTTTCACTACACACTATTTCAACAAAATTCTTGTTGATGCAGTGAAGGATATATATCCACCTTCACTGGATTTGAAGGAAACCACAGATGCCCCTAACGGCACATCTTATTTAGACCTATATCTCTATAAAAATGGGGCAGGCCTTCTCTCTCGTCGACTTCACGACAAAATAGATGATCACAATTTCGATATCGTAAACTATCCCTATCTGGACGGTAATATACCAGAGGGACCTGCATATGGCTTATACATATCTCGTCTAGTAGCGTTTGCTAGATCCTGTGTTAAATGTGACAATTTTAATCAACGTCACGAAACATTATTGCAGCAATTTATTAAACAGGGTTAAATCGTCATGCGCCTCCACTCAGTTTCTCAAATTTGGCAATACATATCGCATGCTGAAAGCAAAAACGAGCATAGCATGCGAGATCTATGGTGTTGTGTTTCGTAACTTGTGTCTAATTCCGCTTAACCCAAGGCTAGAGGCCGTATGTACCCTTGTATTTCAAGATCCTCAATGTTCATATTATTAGTCACAATCAAAGCGTGACTGAGATACATCCGACTTTACAGAGAAAATCATATGGAGAAAGAATACTGATCAGCGATACGGATTTGATATTTTTGGAACATCATGATGTCTTGCTGGCATCATTGAAAACTGTTGGCCGCTTCTCTCTGGCAGAAAACTAACCTAGTTTTATGTATACCATGATTTATTCTTTTGATTTGGCGCTAATATTGGATTATGGACGCGGAAATTATTTAATAGACGAGGGCTGAATATTGACTAACGGACCAGAAGCTTGTATTTAAATGGTGCTCATAGACAGTCGCCTGTTGAAACCCGGCTCTGATGATTCCCTTGGTAATTTCCTGAAGTCTTTGATATCATTCGGTAAACGAAATGTTTGAAATACTGCCATTGTCTTTTTATAGGAGTGTAGTACCCGTATACAATGTTAGAACGCTAAATAAACCTTCCCGCCTATATACTGTAGGATTCAGCAAAAATATTGCTGCATCTTAGATCGGTCAAAGACCTAACTGTTATCTCTGAAAACCCATAAAGCTGTTTGGTCTCTACAGGGAAGAGGGCCACTCAGACAGATGCGGGAACACAGGTTCATACCGAATTGAAGCAGGTCTTGAGTGAAATCGAAACGGCTGTGAAAGAGGGAGAAACGGTAAAAAACTTTCCCTCCCATTTAGACTCTTTGTATCCCAAAGATTTCTTTAAAATGAAACACCCAATAAATATTCAACATAGCAAATGAGCATATATCCTGATATATTTTAAACGAAACATGTAATTTAATCAACCACTTTGAGACCGTCCCTTCAGAGAAAGTCGAGGAAAGTTCTCTCCGGATGCAGATCTATATAAAACTTTTATTTTTCATTGACAGGTTGCCCACGATCTTCTCCAAAAAGGTCACACTCTACTACAGCAGGCCAAGACGATAGGCGGCCAGGTCTGGCACGCGGCTCAAGCGGAATTGGCTAAGCTCAGTGGCCCAGCCGGCTCTGTTCTTAACAATTTTATTAAGGAAATCGGAACTTTGTGGAACGAGATCAAACATCTATTCGGTATATATGTGATTTTCAGCGTCACATGGGTCTATGGTCCCATTTAACAACTACATGCTATGTTTACTACTGAAGCTTATTTACTTCAGTCTGTGACAAGAAACAATACCTTATCACTGTGCTTGAATATCGTGGCCCAAGATCCAATATGGCATCCAAAGTAGCCGACATAGTCCTTACAACTGAATTACAAGCGTCTGGTCCGTCATTCATAATTCAGCCGTCGTTCATCAAAGAATATACGCGTCCATAATCCGAAGACTTATTCCATATTCCATAACAGTATTAGCACCAAATTCAAAAAGACAATCATAGTATACATAAACATAGGCTAGTTTCCTGAAAGAGAGAAGCGGTTAACAGTTTTCATTGATGCCGGCAAGACATCATGATGTTCCAAAAATATCAAATCCGAAATTATACGAGCCAAAATGCGCCGTCTTTGGATGATTCAATATAAGCGCCATTCTGAACTTAACCATTATATTGTATAGACCATGCAAAAAATTTCAAGATGGGAGTAAAGTGATAGACAAAAATGTGAAACTGCTCGATTCAAAACAAGCACGTTGACCTACAAATAATTCCTTGGGTTTGACAAACAACATGGAAAAGGCAAGGGCTTGCGTTTCTGTCTGTTGAAATGGCAAATATCGCCAAGACTACATACGTTCGACCTAGCCTATACCGCCAATGATTCACTGGCAAACAAGCAGATATCGAAAAGACATGCATTATGTTACATAAAAAAGATGGTCTATAAAAATCTCCGCGGGGGGAGAGGAGAGTTTCAACTATTGGCTCATGGTCTACATTTCTATATTTCAGGTAAAAACCCTATTAATGAGGATGGTATCAATAGAAAAAGGGCTAAAACGAAAGCGTTATATAAAAGTAATGTCCTTCTGCAGAAGAATGCAAGATATCAGATCAGTCAAAGACCTAATTGTTATCTTTGAAACCCCATAAAGCAGTTTGGTCTCTACAGGGAAGAGGGCCACTCAGACAGATGCGGGAACACAGGTTCATACCGAATTGAAGCAGGTCTTGAGTGAAATCGAAACTGCTGTGAAAGAGGGAGAAACGGTAAAAAACTTTCCCTTCCATTTAAACTCCCTATATCCCAAAGATGTTTTAAAATGAAACCGTCACGAAATAGTCAGCATAACAAATAAGCATATATCCTGATATATTTTAAACGAAATATGTACATTAATCAACCACTTTGATATCGTCGCTTCTGAGCTATCAAATAAAGTAGAGGAAAGTTTTCTTCGAATGCAGAACAATATAAACCTTTACTTACCATTGACAGGTTGCCCACGATCTTCTCCAAAAAGGTCACACTCTACTACAGCAGGCCAAGACGATCGGCGGCCAGGTCTGGCACGCGGCTCAAGCGGAATTGGCTAAGCTCAGTGGCCCAGCCGGCTCTGTTCTTAACAATTTTATTAAGGAAGTCGGAACTTTGTGGAACGAGATCAAACATCTATTTGGTATATATGTGATTTTCAACGTCGTCTCATATTCTACATGCACGATGTATTGTTAATACTGGATTATACCAATTCATTGTATACATCTTTCATTACCACTGCTCATTGCAGAGAACTTAAAACATGGCTTTATGAGAACGCCTGGTCGCAATGTTAGCCCGTCGTAATGTTCATTGATACCCTGTTTACGCAAAAAACGAAAAGATATAATCACGTTTATGTTAACTATAATCATTCCAAAGCATTGTTTCACACGGTAGAGCAAATTTAGACGAATGGCGATAATATAATCGCCGTCAAGATGATTTTCTCATTAATTCATTTAATAGTAATGATATTATTTATTGCCAAACAACCATTTCCAATATCGCATATATTGATATGGATTTACATATTTTCGCATTCACGTTTTTCTTGGCAGGAAAGAGGGCGACACAGACTGACCTAGGAACACAAGTTTCCACAGAATTACAACAGGTCTTGAATGAAATCGAAACTACTGTGAATGAGGGGAGAACGGTAATGGTTCATCTGTGTTTCTATCAAAGTCAACAACATCTCTTGAATATCTCCAACTTTTCTTTCAACTACATTGTCTTAACAGTACGCCTGAACACGTTAAACATGTCACTCAACAAATCTGTTCATTGCTTATATGCGTGCATTTGATAACTACTTTGGATACTTTAGGAAGCCACAGTGCGGTAATGGAATCCGTTATCATAATCACAAACAGTTTAAAAGAGCTAAGTTCTTATCTTCTCTTACAATAATTTGTTCCATCTGGCTGCCGGGCGTAAAATCTAGCGCGATGTTTACTCTGTATAAGCCCTTAACATCGCGATGCGACGTTAAATGTTGGCAGGCCTCTCTTAACATTATTGCATTGTGATGTTAAAGGCCGACCCTTATCGTTGCAATCGACATAATTTTGAAATGAAATGTTCCTGCATGTTTTTTTTTAAGCTCGAAGTATGAGGAATACAATTTATTTATGATTTCCAGACTTTATTCGATTCAATTGAGATGTGTTTGTCTTACTAAATGTTTATCCTCCGATAAAGCTTTTCAACGAACTCAACTTTCAAAACATATTACTTTCCGGCATAAAACCAGTTAGTCTAAATCACTGTACTAGCGTCAGGTGCCACTTGACCTTTAAAAATAGGCCAAGTTTGTCCATTAGCGAACTTCACCAGGGCCCCTAGTAAGGTAACTGAGTTTTAAAACAGACCATACCGAAAACAATCGGTGCTTAAAATCGCGTTGCGGATGCCGGTTGTGTGTACGTGTAACCAATGTCCAATGTGACATGCCTCCAGCCATTCTTCTCGATATGTAGCCTAGTCTGCTGCTTATTCCAGCGAATCATTTTATCGTTCCCAGGTAGCACACGATCTCCTTTCAAAAGGGCACACCCTTCTGGAGCAAGCCAAAACCATCGGTGGTCAGGTCTGGCACTCTGCCCAAGGGGAATTGGCCAAACTTAGTGACGCCGCTTCCGGTATCTTTGGTGGATTTTTGAAAGGTGTCAGCAGCATTTGGCACGAGCTCCAGCATTTATTTGGTATGATTCAGCTTCAGCTTCGTTTCAGATATAGCTAAGGGTTACTTTCTCAAGTGACGAATGTTAAGACATCCGATTGTTGTTACAGAGGGTAAAATTTTGCTGTTGCCCCATCCTTCAAAACATATAAATCGTTACGCATGGGTGATCCTATTTCTCAGCTTGTTTTTATCTCACTGATTCGGCCCTTTAGTGGTCATGTATTAAATTAAAAATAACGTTGCCATCATCAATATAATGGAAAAAGCTCTTGTTATCGTCATCCTAGCATGTATGGCCCCAGCTAATGTATTCGCCACGGATTTAACTATCGAAGTTGAAATTGTCCGTTGCACCATCATTTGTACTATTTCCTATAAATTGGTCATCCCAGTACGTATCCACATGGACCACTACAATAAACGCGGGGCTGAGATTTAGAACATTACATGAATCATTTGTGTTCTTAGGGATGTCTTTGAGTATGATGCGGTCATTATATCGGTCTGCGGAGTCATGTGACTTTTTTCAGTACGCCGGAATTTTCGGACGACCTTGGCATGTTATCTTCTAATTGTCTGGGTTTTCTCATTTTTAGGGAAGCGAGCCACTCAAACTGAATTGGGAACGCAGGTTCATACCGAATTACAACAAGTCTTAAGTGAAATCGAAACAGCCGTAAAGCAGGGAGAAACGGTAAAGGTTTTTATATGAAGCATACAGGTATTCCAATGCATAAACTTTGTGCGTCGCTTTTAACATAATATTTATTCCCGCATGAAGAAGTGTATACAGGAACTGTCGAAGAATCACTTCAATGGCTGATCATTGCCTTTCATTAGAAAATCGTTCTAGGTTTCAGGTAAAAGATACAAGCAACTGTGTTTATGAACCATTCCAATGCCCGTTCTTTTGTATTAACTGTTAATCTCCTCTCTTTGAAAGAACAGGTATACATCATGAGTTACAGTTGTTTTACCGTTCGAAGAGGGCCAAGACAAATCGCGTTAATTTTGTCATCAATATTTTCAGCAAAATGCTATTCATTCTTTCGCTTTTAGGTTGCCCATGATCTTCTCCAAAAGGGCCACACCCTCTTACAACAGGCCAAGACCATCGGCGGACAGGTCTGGCACGCAGCCCAAGGGGAACTGGCCAAGCTCAGTGGTCCAGCTGGTACTATTGTCAACGATTTTCTGAAGGGAGCCAGTACGCTGTGGAACGAACTCAAACATCTTTTTGGTATTAGTTTTCTTTGCTTAACTTCAATTTAGGTTCAGCCTTCGCTCGATACATTCTGAGTATAATTTTTATCTCTATATCTTTGTATACACAGCAGACAGCCTTTGCTTTATTGAAGGTAAATAACTTCAGTTAGTATTAAATGAGAAGAACTTTCTGCGATAAAGACCAAAATAGCCGCCGGTGCAGGGATTCTAAGATCAAAATATGAACGGGGAATACGGTTTAAGGGAATGAGCACTAAACATGGTGTAATACGTTCATATGAACCGTCACAATCAAAACGTGACTAAGATGCAATACTCCAGAAAAACGACGTCGAATTTAGCTTCATTAAGAAACCATTCTGGTTATTGAACAATCTGTAATTGTACTATATTTGATAGGAAAGAGAGCGGCTCAGACTGATACGGGAACACAGGTTCACACAGAATTACAACAGGTCTTATCTGAAATTGAAACCGCTGTGAAGCAAGGTGAAACGGTAAATATTTTATATGAAGCATACAGCTAGGTATTCCAGCGGATAAAATGTGTGCCTCGCTTTTACCATAACCTTAAGTCCCACATGAAAATATTGTATACAGGAACTGTTGAAAGAACCACTTCAAGGCCAGACATTTTTCTTTCACTAGCAAAATATTATAGGTTTCCGGTACAAAACTATATTTACAGTCCGATATTTTAACTAGAAACAGAAGATATATCTCTTGCAATATTTAATTTCTTCAACAGAAATCGCACTCCAGTTTGACATTAACGCTACTGACCCCTCCTGCACACACCCAATAGAATTTGTCTTTATACAGACAAAACTGATGTCAAAGAAATAAGGGAAGGTATTCTGCGGGTGCAGATCTATATAAACCGTTTAATTTTCATTGACAGGTTGCCCACGATCTTCTCCAAAAAGGACACACTCTTCTACAGCAGGCCAAGACGATCGGCGGCCAGGTCTGGCACGCGGCTCAAGCGGAATTGGCTAAGCTCAGTGGCCCTGCAGGCTCTGTTCTTAACAATTTTATTAAGGAAGTCGGAACTTTGTGGAACGAGATCAAACATCTATTCGGTATATATGTGATTTTCAACGTCGTCTCATATTCTACATGCACGATGTATTGTTAATACTGGATTATACCAATTCATTGAATACATCTTTCATTACCACTTCTCATTGCAGAGAACTTAAAACATGGCTTTATGAGAACGCCTGGTCGCAATGTTAGCCCGTCGTAATGTTCATTGATATCCTGTTTACGCAAAAAACGAAAAGATATAATCACGATTATGATAACTTTAATCACTGAAAAGCATTGTTTCACACGGTAGAATGGCGATAATATAATCGCCGTCAAGATGATTTTCGCATTAATTCCTTTGAGAGTAATGATATTATTTATTGCCAAACAACCATTTCCAATATCGCGATCCTGGATCTACATATTTTCGCATTCACGTGTTTCTTGGCAGGAAAGAGGGCGACACAGACTGACCTAGGAACACAAGTTTCCACAGAATTACAACAGGTCTTGAATGAAATCGAAACTACTGTGAATCAGGGGAAAACGGTAATGGTTCATCTGTGTTTCTTTCAAAGTCAACAACATCTCTTGAATATCTTCAACTCTTCTTTCAAATATAGTGTTTAACAGTACGCCTGAAAACGTTCAACATGTCACTCAACAAATCTGTGCATTGCTTATATGTGTGCAGTTGATAACTACTTTGGATATTTTAGGAAGCCACAGTGCGGTAATGTAATCCGTTACCATAATCACAAACAGTTTAAAAGAGCTAAGCTTTTTTTGTCTCTTACAATAATTTGTTCCATCTGGCTGCCGGGTGTAACATGTAGCGCAAAGTTTACTCTGTATAAGCCCTTAACATCGCGATGCGAAATTAAATATTGGCAGGCCTCTTTTGACATTATTGCATTGGGATGTTAAAGGCCGACCCTTATGGTCGCAATCGACATAATTTCGAAATGAAATGTTCTAGCACGTTGTTTTTAGGCTCGAAGTATGAGGAATACAATTTATTTATGATTCCAGACTTTATTCAATTCAATTGAGATGTGTGTGTCTTACTGAATGTTTGTCCGCCGATAAAGTTTTTCGACGAACTCATCTTTCAAAACGTATCTACTTTCCGGCATAAAACCAGTTAGTCTAAATCACTGTACTAGCGTCAGTCCCCCCTTCGCCACTCCCTGATCCATCTTCAAGTCAAACTCCGGCAATATTATATCCGGAGCCCATAACCGAAAGGCCATATAAGCAGTGAACTAATTTTTAAAATCTGACCGAAAAATCAACAATAAATGATCTTTTTAGAACATGGCATCACTATGACGTCATCAAGGCGGTCATCTTGACTATTTGTTCAGAGGCTCGTAGCAGGCAGCTAAAGAATGAGAATCTTGCTCAACTGCGTGTTCACAAACATTGATTTCATCCGTAGTATTACCACAATGACCTTTAAAAATAGGCCAAGTTTGTCCATTAGCGAACTTCACCAGGGCCCCTCGTAAGGTAACTGAGTTTTAAAACATACCATACTGAAAACAATCGGTCCTTAAAATCGCGTTGCGGATGCCGGTTGCGTGTGACCAATGTCCAATGTGACATGCCTCCATCCATCCTTCTCGATATATAGCCTAGTCTGCTGCTTATTCCAGCGAATTATTTTTTCGTTCCCAGGTAGCACACGATCTCCTTTCAAAAGGGCACACCCTTCTGGAGCAAGCCAAAACAATCGGTGGTCAGGTCTGGCACTCTGCTCAAGGGGAATTGGCCAAACTTAGTGACGCCGCATCCGGTATCTTTGGTGGATTTTTGAAAGGTGTCAGCAGCATTTGGCACGAGCTCCAGCATCTATTTGGTATGATTCAGTCTGCAACTTAAGCTTCGTTTCAGATATAGCTAAGAGTTCCTTTCTCAGGTGACGAATGCTTTCACACCCGATATTTGTTACAAAGGGTAATTGTTGTTGCACCAGCCTGCAGAACATATAAATCGGTACGCATGGGTGATCCTATTGCCCAGCTTGTTTTCACCTCACTGACTCAACCCTTTAGCGGCCATGTATTTAATAACTGGTTATGAAGGTTGTTTATTGGTAACTTTAGCTTAAAAATAACGTTACCATCATCAATATAATTGAAAAAGCTCTTGTTATCGTCATCCTAGTATGTATGGCCCCAGCTAATGTATTCGCCACGGATTTAACTATCGAAGTTGAAATTGTCCGTTGCACCATCATTTGTACTATTTCTTATAAATTGGTCATCCCAGTACGTATCCACATGGACCACTACAATAAACGCGGGGCTGAGATTTAGAACATTACATGAATCATTTGTGTTCTTAGGGATGTCTTTGAGTAGGATGCGGTCATTATATCGGTCCATGGAGTCGTGTGACGTTTTGTCAGTACGCCGGAATTTTCGGACGACCTTGGCATGTTATCTTCTAATTGTCTGGGCTTTCTCATTTTTAGGGAAGCGAGCCACTCAAACTGAATTGGGAACGCAGGTTCATACCGAATTACAACAAGTCTTAAGTGAAATCGAAACAGCCGTAAAGCAGGGAGAAACGGTAATGGTTTTTATATGAAGCATACAGGTATTCCAATGCGTAAACTTTGTGCGTCGCTCTTAACATAATATATATTCCCGCATGAAAAAAGTGTATACAGGAACAGTTGAAGAACCACTTCAATGTCTGATTCTTCTCTTTCATTAGAAAATCGTTCTAGGTCACAGATAAAAGATACAAGTAACTGTGTTTATGAACCATTTCGATGCCCGTTCTTTTTTATTTACTGTTAATCTCCTCTCTTTGAAAGAACAAGTATACATCCTGAGTTACAGTTGTTTTACCGTTCGAAGAGGGCCAAGACAAATCGCATTAATTTTCCCATTGATCAATATTTTCATCCAAATGCTATTCATTCTTTCGCTTTTAGGTTGCCCATGATCTTCTCCAAAAGGGCCACACCCTCCTACAGCAGGCCAAGACCATCGGTGGCCAGGTCTGGCACGCAGCCCAAGGGGAACTGGCTAAGCTCAGTGGTCCAGCTGGTACTATTGTCAACGATTTTCTGAAGGGAGCCAGTACTCTGTGGAACGAACTCAAACATCTATTTGGTATATACATTTTCAGTTGTCTTTGTTTAGTTTTAATTTAGGTTCAGCCTTCACTCGAAGGATTCTGAAGATGATTTTTAACTATATATCTCTTTTTTAAAAACAGTCTTCGTTTTATGGAAGGGTAAATCGATTCAGCATTTAATCGAAAGCACTTTCTGCGACAAAGACGTAAATAGCCGCCAGTGCAGGCATACTAAGATCTATTATGAAAGGGAAATTCGGTTTTAGGGTATGAGTTCTAAACATTGTGTAATACGAACCGTCACAACCGAAACGTGACTAAGACGCAATATACTGCATAAAGCAACTTCGAATTTAACTTCACTAAGAATACATTCTAGTTATTGAACAACCTGTGATTGCATTCTCTTTGATAGGAAAGAGAGCGACTCAGACTGATACGGGAACACAGGTTCACACAGAATTACAACAGGTCTTATCTGAAATTGAAACCGCTGTGAAGCAAGGCGAAACGGTAAAGTTTTTATATCAAGTATACAAGTATTCCAATGGTTAAACTTTTTGCGTACCTTTTAAAATAACGTTTATTCCCGCATGAAGTGTACATAGGAACTGTTAAAAAACCACTTCAAAGCCTGAACTCTTACTTTCACGAGCAAAATGTTATGTTTCAGGCATTAGAAACTGTGTTTACCTTCCAATATTTGAACTAGAAATATAAGATAAATTTCTTGCAATATTTAATCTCAACAAAAATCACACTCGTTTTTCGGTATTATGTCAAGATGTTAACATTGTCGTGATCATAATATTGCTACTCTTCCCATCCAATAACAACGATTCTTCATTTTCAGGTTGCCCATGATCTTCTCCAAAAAGGCCACACCCTCCTACAGCAGGCCAAGACCATCGGTGGTCAGGTCTGGCACCTAGCCCAAGGGGAGCTGGCCAAACTCAGTGGTCCAGCTGGTACTATTGTCAACGATTTTCTGAAGGGAGCCAGTACTCTGTGGAACGAACTCAAACATCTATTTGGTATATACATTTTCAGTTGTCTTTGTTTAGTTTTAATTTAGGTTCAGCCTTCACTCGATACATTCCGAAGATGATGATTATCTTTATAACTTTATATACACTGCAGACAGCCTTTGTTTTATGGAAAGATAAATAACTTCAGTTAGTATTAAATAGGGAGGGGAGGGAATTTGGCTTAATGTCACTCAAGTTTGTTGTATTAAATGGAAAGAACTTTTGCGATAAAGACGAAAATAGCCGCCAGTGCAGGGATTCTAAGATCTATTATGAAAGGGGAAATATGGTTTAAGGGAATGAGTACTAAACATTGTGTAATACGTTCATATGAACCGTCACAATCAAAACGTGACTAAGATGCAATACTCCAGAAAAACGACGTCGAATTTAGCTTCATTAAGAAACCATTCTAGTTATTGAACAATCTGTAATTGTACTATATTTGATAGGAAAGAGAGCGACTCAGACTGATACGGGAACACAGGTTCACACAGAATTACAACAGGTCTTATCTGAAATTGAAACCGCTGTGAAGCAAGGCGAAACGGTAAAGTTTTTATATCAAGTATACAAGTATTCCAATGGTTAAACTTTTTGCGTACCTTTAAAATAACGTTTATTCCCGCATGAAGTGTACATAGGAACTGTTAAAAACCCACTTCAAAGTCTGAACTCTTACTTTCACGAGCAAAGTGTTATGTTTCAGGCATTAGAAACAGTGTTTACCTTCCAATATTTGAACTCGAAATATAAGATAAATTTCTTGCAATATTTAATCTCAACAAAAATCACACTCGTTTTTCGGTATTATGTCAAGATGTTAACATTGTCGTGATCATAATACTGCTACTCTTCCCATCCAATAACAACGATTCTTCATTTTCAGGTTGCCCATGATCTTCTCCAAAAAGGCCACACCCTCCTACAGCAGGCCAAGACCATCGGTGGTCAGGTCTGGCACCTAGCCCAAGGGGAGCTGGCCAAACTCAGTGGTCCAGCTGGTACTATTGTCAACGATTTTCTGAAGGGAGCCAGTACTCTGTGGAACGAACTCAAACATCTATTTGGTATATACATTTTCAGTTGTCTTTGTTTAGTTTTAATTTAGGTTCAGCCTTCACTCGATACATTCCGAAGATGATGTTTATCTTTATAACTTTATATACACTGCAGACAGCCTTTGTTTTATGGAAAGATAAATAACTTCAGTTAGTATTAAATGGGGAGGGGAGGGAATTTGGCTTAATGTCACACTCAAGTTTGTTGTATTAAATGGGAAGAATTTTTGCGATAAAGACGAAAATAGCCGCCAATGCAGGGATTCTAAGATCTATTATGAAAGGAGAAATATGGTTTAAGGGAATGAGTACTAAACATTGTGTAATACGTTCATATGAACGGTCACAATCAAAACGTGACTAAGATGCAATACTCCAGAAAAACGACGTCGAATTTAGCTTCATTAAGAAACCATTCTAGTTATTGAACAATCTGTAATTGTACTATATTTGATAGGAAAGAGAGCGACTCAGACTGATACGGGAACACAGGTTCACACAGAATTACAACAGGTCTTATCTGAAATTGAAACCGCTGTGAAGCAAGGCGAAACGGTAAAGTTTTTATATCAAGTATACAAGTATTCCAATGGTTAAACTTTTTGCGTACCTTTTAAAATAACGTTTATTCCCGCATGAAGTGTACATAGGAACTGTTAAAAAACCACTTCAAAGCCTGAACTCTTACTTTCACGAGCAAAATGTTATGTTTCAGGCATTAGAAACTGTGTTTACCTTCCAATATTTTAACTAGAAATATAAGATAAATTTCTTGCAATATTTAATCTCAACAAAAATCACACTCGTTTTTCGGTATTATGTCAAGATGTTAACATTGTCGTGATCATAATACTGCTACTCTTCCCATCCAATAACAACGATTCTTCATTTTCAGGTTGCCCATGATCTTCTCCAAAAAGGCCACACCCTCCTACAGCAGGCCAAGACCATCGGTGGTCAGGTCTGGCACCTAGCCCAAGGGGAGCTGGCCAAACTCAGTGGTCCAGCTGGTACTATTGTCAACGATTTTCTGAAGGGAGCCAGTACTCTGTGGAACGAAATCAAACATCTATTTGGTATATACATTTTCAGTTGTCTTTGTTTAGTTTTAATTTAGGCTCAGCCTTCACTCAATACATTCCGAAGATGATGTTTATCTTTATAACTTTATATACACTGCAGACAGCCTTTGTTTTATGGAAAGATAAATAACTTCAGTTAGTATTAAATGGGGAGGGGAGGGAATTTGGCTTAATGTCACACTCAAGTTTGTTGTATTAAATGGAAAGAACTTTTGCGATAAAGACGAAAATAGACGCCAGTGCAGGGATTCTAAGATCTATTATGAAAGGGGAAATATGGTTTAAGGGAATGAGTACTAAACATTGTGTAATACGTTCATATGAACCGTCACAATCAAAACGTGACTAAGATGCAATACTCCAGAAAAACGACGTCGAATTTAGCTTCGTTAAGAAACCATTCTAGTTATTGAACAATCTGTAATTGTACTATATTTGATAGGAAAGAGAGCGACTCAGACTGATACGGGAACACAGGTTCACACAGAATTACAACAGGTCTTATCTGAAATTGAAACCGCTGTGAAGCAAGGTGAAACGGTAAATATTTTATATGTATAGCATACATGTACAAGTATTCCAGTGGGTAAAATTTGTGCCTCGCTTTTAACATAACATTAATTCCCACGTGAAAAAATTATATACAATAACTGTTGAAAGAACCCCTTCAAGGCCTGACATTTTCTTTCACTAGCAAAACGTTATAGGTTTCCGGTACAAAACTATATATACCATTCGATATTTGAACTAGATACAGAAAATGTATCTCTTGCGATATTTAATTTCGTCAACAGAAATCGCACTCCAGTTCGACATTAAGGATACTGAGCCCTCCTGCACACATCAAATATAATTTGTCTTTATACAGACAAAATTTTGCAACATACCTATAGCAATGAATATATTTCTTGAGAGTGCATTTCTTAAGAATTCCAAATATATCAAATTTGCTCACTGTAAACCTGTCGGTTGTGAAGATATTCGGATTTGAAAAGAAAGTAATTAAAATTTAATTTTGATTTTAAATGCCATTTTCAAAAAAGTTTTCAACTTGTGGTAACTCACATCATCATTTCCTGTTGAAGACAACTTCAACAAGAAATCCGTGTCTCAGTTTTATAAATTTTGGTCCAGTTCTTATTCTATTTACATTTAATGGAATATTTCCCTACAAAATCGAGCAACTCACAATTTTGAACTTTGAAGTAGAATTAAATATCAATAGAATAAGAACTATAGACAAGAAAATGACAGAACTGAGACACGGATTGTTGGAGTTGTTTTCTACAGGAAATCATGATGTAACATACGATAAGTTGAATACTTTTTTGAAAATAGCCATTTAAAAAAGAAGGCTCGTTTTTTATTATTTTATTTTAATTTGAATATCTTCACAACCTTCAGAATTACAGTTAACACATCTATATATTTGGAATCCTTAAGAAATGAGCTTTCATCAAATACATACAATACCATAGCTATGGTATACTTTTAGCCGAAAAAAGACAAAGGATGTTTAAAAGTATCTGCAGGGGGAGGGGGCTCAGTATCGTTAAGATGTGGCCATTGTTGTGATCATGATGTTGCTCCTCTTTCCATCCAATAACTACGATTCTTCATTTTCAGGTTGCCCATGATCTTCTCCAAAAAGGCCACACCCTCCTACAGCAGGCCAAGACCATCGGTGGTCAGGTCTGGCACGCAGCCCAAGGGGAACTAGCCAAGCTCAGTGGTCCAGCTGGTACTATTGTCAACGATTTTCTGAAGGGAGCCAGTACTCTGTGGAACGAAATCAAACATTTATTTGGTATTAGTTTTCTTTGTTTAGTTTCAACTTAGGTTCAGCCTTCACTCGATACATTCTGAAGATGATTTTTATCTCTATATTTTTATATACACTACAGACAGCCTTTCTTTTATGGAAAGATAAATAACTTCAGTTAGTATTAAATGTGAAGACCTTTTGCGATAAAGACGAAAATAGCCGCCAGTGCAGGGATTCTAAGATCTATTATGAAAGGGAAATACGGTTTAAGGGAATAAGTACTAAACATCGTGTAATACGTTCATATGAACCGTCACAATCAAAACGTGACTAAGATGCAATACTCCAGAAAAAAGACATCGAATTTAGCTTCATTAAGAAACCATTCTAGTTATTGAACAACCTGTAATTGTACTATATTTGATAGGAAAGAGAGCGACTCAGACTGATACGGGAACACAGGTTCACACAGAATTACAACAAGTCTTATCTGAAATTGAAACCGCTGTGAAGCAAGGTGAAACGGTAAATATTTTATATGAAGCATACAGGTATTCCAGTGGATAAAATGTGTGCCTCGCTTTTAACATAACATTAATTCCCATATGAAAAAATATATACAGGAACTGTTGAAAGAACAACTTCGAGGCCTGACATTTTTCTTTCACTAGCAAAACGTTATAGGTTTCCGGTACAAAACTATATTTACCGTTCGATATTTGAACTAGAAACAGAAAATATATCTCTTGCGATATTTAATTTCGTCAACAGAAATCGCACTCCAGTTCGACATTAAGGGCACTGAGCCCTCCTGCACACACCAAATAGAATTTGTCTTTACACAGACACAATTTTGCAACATAACTATAGCATTGAAAGCGCATTTCTTAAGAATTCCAAATATATAAAATGTGTTCACTGTAAACCTATCGATTGTGAAGATATTCGGATTTAAAAATAAATTAATTTAAAATTGAATTTTAATTTTTAAATGCTATTTTCAAAAAAGTTTTCAACATATGGTAACTCACATCATCATTTCCTCTTCAGCAAGACATCCGTGTCTCAGTTTTATCAATTTTGGTCTAGTTCTCATTCTATTTACATTTAATGGAACATTTGTCTACAAAATCGAGCAACTCAAAGTTTTGAACTTTGAAGTAGAATAAAATATCAATAGAATAAGAACTAGACAAGAAAATGACAGAACTGAGACACGGATTGTTGGAGTTGTCTTCTACAGGAAATCATGATGTAACATACGATAAGTTGAATACTTTTTTGAAAATAGCCATTTCAAAAAGAATGCTACTTTTTTTTTTAAATCATTTTTTTTTTATTTGAATATCTTCACAACCTACAGATTTACAGTGAACACATTTATATATTTGGAATCCTTAAGAAATGAACTTTCTGAACAAATATATACAGTACCATAACTATATGGTATACTTTTAGCTGTATAAAGACAAAGGATGCTTAAAAAGTGTCTGCAGGGGGAGGGGCGTCAGTATGCTTAAGATGTGACCATAGTTGTGATCCTGATGCTGCTCCTCTTTCCATCCAATAACTACGATTCTTTATTTACAGGTTGCCCACGATCTTCTCCAAAAAGGCCACACCCTCCTACAGCAGGCCAAGACCATCGGTGGTCAGGTCTGGCACGCAGCTCAAGGGGAACTAGCCAAGCTCAGTGGTCCAGCTGGTACTATTGTCAACGATTTTCTCAAGGGAGCCAGTACTTTGTGGAACGAGCTCAAACATCTATTCGGTATATTCGCAATTTGTTTCATTATGTAAAGTAACCGTGTTAGTCTATAAAACAAAGAACAAAGCTGCAGAGGATTGCAGCAACATTTGGAACTTTATTGTGCGTGGAATTGGGGATCAAGGCAGCTGTTCATTCTTCTTTGCCTGTATATTTTAATCGTGAGAATACCAATATATTCAGTGAGACGTCAGAACATTTGTGCAAACGCTAACCTACTAGGATGTAACTTACAAAGTCACGGATTCGATCGATTGAAGGTTCACTACAGTGATTTCAGAAATCATGGTCCTAACGGTTGGACTGTGATTGATTGTATTCATTAGACAGGATTTGACTCATTAGTATATATGTCATACAATGTCGCTTGGGATGGCATTACAGAGATATTGGATTTAAAAAAATTAGTCCAGATTTACGGATCCTTTCCGAATTCGGTTAATTGGGGAATGCAGGGGGAAATTTCGCGAGTTTTTGTAAGCTGATGGCGTTTTGACAAATCGTTTAAAATACACGGGTACCCGGTCACGAAACCCGCATCGCTCCTAATTGTGTTTCAGCCAGATCCACTCATGAAAAGTTGTGTACACGGTGTACGCCAGAAGAGCACATTCGAAATAATACACGGGTTACTTAAATGTCAAAATAGTCTAAATCTTCAACTCTAGCTGGTACCGCACCGCACCTTTGTCGTCCAAAGTTATATGCAGTCATGTTCATGTGAGACTATCCCTTTCTTTGCCTGTCTGTCACTCGGGAAGGTCAGCAGAACACATACTAACTATGTTATTGACCTCCTCTAATCAAGACAGATTTCCATTCTCACGATATGTCAAAGTTTCACAATATTTATCAAACCCGTGTGCGTTTACTATCTGCTCACAATGCATAAGAGTGAATGATGTCTAAGTTCATTCTTTGACTATCAATATTTAAATAAGTATTTTATCCTCAATGCGTATATTTGATACCTGGAGGAGTATATCTCTAACACCATATGAACAGAGAACATATAAATACTAGACCTGATATATCGTATTGCCTTCACGTTGTTCAGATGACTGGCGTATTTTTAAAATTGGGAAACTGCAGCTGAAAATTATGTTCAATGCGAACCTATTTCAACGACATAATAATGAGTAATCGGGCCTTTGTTAATTGTAACAGATTATGAGTGTGTAATTAACATCATTGTAACAGATTACGAGTGTGTAGTTAACATCGTTGTAACATATTACGAGTTTGTAATTAACATCATTGTAACAGATTACGAATGTGTAATTAACATCATTGTAAGAGGTTACGAATGTAATATTAACATCATTGTAACAGATTACGAGTTCGTAGTTAACTTCATTGTAACAGATTACGAATGTGTAATTAACATCATTGTAACAGATTACGAATGTGTAATTAACATCATTGTAACAGATTACGAGTGCGTAATTGCCCTTCTGCACTGATTCCTATGTTTTATGTTTTGAAAGTTTCTCAGCACTACGAAGGCTTTAGGGATTACTGTATATGGAAAATTCTTCATCTATCCTATTGCAAGACTATGCCCTTTCGTTCCAATTACAAGTTAAATTTAGTTTCCGTACATTATAGTTCTTATAGTTTGCGGGTTTGCGGATTTGTTATTGACAGTGTTTTTTACACGACTAACAGTGCCCCCAACAAATATGGTATTTTATTTCACGCCTTTTTGATTCTTTTCTTGCAGGCAAGCGAGATTTGAAAGTGGTAAGTATTTGTCAACAGGCCGGACAATCGTTTTAAATAATTTGTACACTTATTCATACATTTGTATCATCAGTAATGGTTAGTCCGAAAACATCGTTTACCATGTTGTTGACACACAGGGGCAGATTCTTTGTCGGGCAACAATATTTATATGCAAGTTGACAGACAATAACTATAGAAAAACAAAATGAGTTAAACCCCAGAGATCATGCATGACCAGGGCGTTGTCATGCACACATGCTGATCAGTGCGTCTTTGAGTTTTCAGATCATTGAATAATCAGGAAAATCAGAGATTAGTTGTGCTTTTGGTCGTTACAGGAAAACAGACGTTTTCTGCTAGATACACTCAAAGAACTTTCCGCACACATCGGCGCCGATCTTCAAACGATCCTGCAAAACGTCGGCTCCCAATTCCATGCTTTTAATCAGTACCTTGTTAACCTGTTTCATCAGGAAGCACATGCCGTCAAACCTATCATCGATAACGTCAAAGAGCTTGCACATAATGTAAGTTATCCTTAAAACCATGAAATAATCATATACTCATATGACCTTAATATACTCCAGGTCTACGTTTGAACTCCAGTCAAATCATGTATTAAGCTTCGAATTACTTATAATGCCAACTCGAGACTAGTAAACGAATTTTGCTCTCTCTTGGACCATAAACATGTTTCACTCTTAGAAAACTTGGTCATATTGTACGACCTTTGCCGTGATCTCCCTTTTCTCATCATGTTACAGTGGCATAAATGTTTAGCGGACAATGGCAATAGTTCTCGTTTGTCTTAAGAGAGTATGCAGACACTAAGACCGTTTTGGTCTTGTATCCATAAAACTAAACCTATTTGAATTGGTGTCTTTCATGAATAATATCTCATGTGTTTATTATTTTTACCAGTTTCTCACGGCCACACAGGAGAAATCAAAAGAGGTAGTTTCCCAGGCCAAAACATTTTTCGAGCCATACAAACATGACCTTGGAGAGCTCTGGTCCCAGATTGAATGTACCTATAACCACATCGTCCATAATACAGGCACAGCATGCCACGGTCCTACTTATTAAGACAGTGTCCCTTCAATCGCGGACAAAAGAATAAAATGAGTTTACATTCCTATGAAGTTAGTGTCTGTTGTTGTTGGCATCTATTAGTGATATGAATGAACGAGATATTGCCTTCAGTATACCTACTCAACATTGAACCAAAATACAGCCTTGGCAGATGTGGGAATTCATTGTGTCTTTTGACAACACAATCAAAGGGCGGGCCTTCCATCCCGGTGTTTAGGTAGTTTGGACACAATGCACAACCCAGAACTGGAGAAATCACGTCTCAAATTCGATAGGTTTCTTGCTCGCCAGGACTTCGTGGTTCACATGAAATTTGTTCACATTCCAATCCAGGATGATCTCAACGTTTTGACCTCTATTTTGATCCACTCATCAAAAACTGCATTTTTCAATGATTTTCTGATTTTTGGGCCAGTGACATTGACCTCAATTTGGGGATGTTACATACAAAGCTCCCTAATGTATATATTTTTTCATGATTTGGGGGTCACAGTGACCTTGACCTTTGACCGTGATCTCAATTTTGGTATACAACATTTCTCCCCTAATGTATCCACTTACAAAAAAAATGCAATTTTCCATCATTTCCCAATTGGTCGAACCATTGTTACCTTGAAACGAATATACCAGCCAGCCTATAGCATTATACAAATATGGCGGCAATTCGACCACTCGAGGTAAAAAAAAATGTCGAAATTCAAAAACCCATATCTCAACAACCAGAACGTCTTATGTGCTGGCACTTCATGTCTAAATCGTATAATATAGGCCTATGTACTTTCTAACCTTAGTTGGATTTGTCATGAAATTATTTATAAATAGCTCAGTCGAGCACTTTTTGTAACATAGTAAACGAAGTTGACAGCCGTTTTCCTATACGCTGCAATGGTATACACGAAAAGCCGACTCAAATATAAAAATCCATTTCTCCGTAAATATGAAACATCCAAACTTGTTACTTCAGGACAATATTCTCTTATGTGTGTACTTCCTATTTCCTGCAGGAATTTATGCAATATATATTCTTTCTGTAATAAACTTACTGAAGAATGGTAGCGAAATTCTTCGTCACAATTGCAGATTCCTACGTCGGCGGAACGCCAACATCAAAGAGCGCGTGCTGCAACGTAACAGTGTACGCGATGGTCTAAATATAGATCCGTTTGTTTACAAAAATCAGCTGATCGTGTCTGATCTATAACAAATAAAAACAGCACTTTCCTTAATATCTGAATAGCTGATACTCGACCAAGAATTACTTATGATGACAGAAAATATTCCAGATAAATTTTCGCCCTTATTATAAAATATTATTTCAGATAAATTTTCGCCACAGTATTACAACCGTAGATTGTCCCTGTGATGACCAACCTTGTCTCTCGGTGTTGCAATGTGCGCAACTGGCTTTATAATGAAGAAATGATATTTGACATGGCGTACAGCCCGCCATTGAGCATATATACATATATGAGATGATTTTTGAGAGATAAGGAATAAATTGGTCGTCAGCGGGATTCGAACCCACGACCCCGGCTTATCGCGCCGATGCTCTACCTACTGAGCGATGAAGGCCCATGAGATGATTTTTGAGAGAAAAAATAAATTGGTCATCAGCGGGATTCGAACCCAGAACTAGTATTCTAGTAATCTGACATCTTCAAATGGACAGGAAACAGGATTTAATCAAACATTAAATCAGTCATGATTTGTAAACGTCATTTGATAAACACGAAGATATAATTTTTATGAAAACCCAAGCGGACCATGCCTCTCGCCGTCGATACCACAGACAGTATAACAAGATGAAAGATATATAATGCTGTAATTAAAGTTGGATACGAATGATGGAAAATTTTGTTCAAGTATTGGTTGTTTAAAACATTTGTTATATTATCTGAGAGTTGAAAAGAAATTATTTCACAGTTTACACTTTTGATGAAGAAATGGAGTTGTTTCGAAATACGAGATAGTTTAGTTATGAAATGTGAACAGTGAAATGAGGAAATAACGACTCTGCGATGTGTATATGGCGTCACTGGCTCATTCAGGATGACAAGATGGAATACAATGTTAATAGATTTGTATTGAAAGAAGATCCATCAATTATATTATTGCCGAGATTTTGTCTCCCATGAAGTTCGGTTTGGAGCGCCAAAATGAAATATCACGTACGAAAGAAATTTTTCAGTTAGTGTAAATTATATTATCTTGCCTTATACGCTCTGAGTGTTTTGTAGGCCATGGGTCTTATGGTTTTTAAGAACAGCATCTTGAAGTAGTGGATTTGTGCAAAATCGTCTATATTGAGGTGAAAACTGCACACTTTTCTCTCCGTAAACATATGAAGTCAGTCCAGAACCAAAACCGTGTTCGGGCAACAACAAATTTATTGACACTGTCAAAATTTCGGGGATAAGTTTATTTTGGTTCTCGACTAGCTTCATGAGTTTACGGAGGGAAAGTGTGCTGTTTTTACCTCAAAACAGACGATTTTGCACATATCCACTATTTCAAAATGCTGTTATTAAAAAACCATAATACTCAGAGCCTACAAAATACTCAGAGCATAAGACAAGATAATATAATTTACGATAACTAAAAATTTCTTTGGTACGTGATATTTCATTTTGGTACTCATGCAGCACTGCACTCCATGGGGGCCAAAATCTCATTAAACCGCTCCAGGTCCTTTCTGAAAAGAAGTCCACAAAGACGATGAAAACAATACTAGTCAAATCAATTCTTCATCTATCCTATAGCAAAACCACTCTCCAAGTTTGATGTCAATCGGACAAATTGTTTTTAAGTTATTGCAGTGAAAAGCTTATTTAGCATAGCGGCCATATTGGATTGCGCACGTTGCCGAAAAACAATCGCAGCCATCGACTCACTCATGCCAAACCACTGATGTTTGATGTCAACTGGAAAAATTGTTTTGAGTAATTGCAGTTACAAGCGTATGCAATATGGCCGAACAGAGGTCAAGGCCATGGCGGCCATATTGGATTACGCAGGTTGCCCAAGAGCAATTCCAGCCATCCTCTCATTCATGTCAACTCACTGTCCACGTCTGATGTCAATCAGGCATATCGTTTCTTAGTTATTGCAGTCACAATAAAAGTGCGACGGAATGATGGGATGACATAATGACATAGGGAGCAAAAATTAACCGCAACATTATAAAGGTGGTGGAAAACGATGCCGACGTACTGACAAGAAGTCATACGACCCCACAGACAAATATACTGATTGCATATCCCCAAACACATCACAAGAACCAAGTGATCCCCGTGTTTGTATCCCAATCAATCTTTTATTGTGACTGTTCGTGTGGACATCTTGATTGACATGACCACACGGTCCCTAGCACCGGCTTGAGCGGTATTAGATAAAAGTGTCTCAGAGCAATGAGATATTCAGAACCCGTGTCCGGCGGGGGACAACAATTATATGAATTGAGTAAACTCGAAATTACAAGCGTCTAGTCCGTCATTCATAATCCAGCCGTCGTCCATTAGAGAATATCCGCGTCCATAATCCAAAGACCTATTCCATATTCCATATAACAGTATTAGCACCAAATTCAAAAAGACAATCATAGTATACATAAACATAGGCTTGTTTCCTGCAAGAGAGAAGCGGTCAACAGTTTTCAATGATGCCGGCAAGTCATCATGATGTTCCAAAAATATCAAATCCGTATCGCTGATCAGTATTCTTAATCCATAATATTCGTTGTAAAGTCGTCATCTAAAGAATGATGTATCTCAGTCACGCTTTGATTGTGACTGTTCATATGAGTACCATGAGGATCTTGAAGTACATGGGTTCATACGGCCCCTAGCCCCGGGTTAAGCGGAATTAGACACAAGTTACGAAACGTAGCGCCATAGATCTTGCACGCTACGTTCGTATTTTGCTATCAGCATGCGATATGTATCGCCAAATTTGAGAAACTTTGAGTGGAGGCGCTTGGTGGAATAGCCGTTTTATAAGTTTCTGCAACAATGTTTTGTGACGTTGATTAAAATCATCACATCTAACACAGGATCTAGCAAATGCTACTAAGCGAGATATGTATACGCCATATGCAGGTCCCACTGGAATATTACTATCCAGAAAGGGATAGTTTACGATGTCGAAATTGTAATCATCTCTTTTGTCATAAAGTCGACGAGAGAGAATGCCCGCTTCATTTTTATAGAGATAGAGATCTAAATAAGATGTGCCTGTAGGGCTATCTGTAGTTTCCTTCAAATCCAGTGAAGGTGGATATATACCCTTCACTGCGTCATTTATATAGCGATTATCCACAGCGAGAAAATCGTCTGTATAGCGTTTGGTGAATGAGAAGGAACGGGCTTTGAATGGATCGGTTTTTGAAAGCGCCTGCATATAGTCATATTCATAAGAGAACAGATACAGGTCAGCCAACAGGGGTGCACAATTAGTACCCATTGGAATAGCCTTTTATACGGAGTGGTTATCAGTTTTCAATCATACAGATGAGTGAGTGAGTTAGGGTTTAACGTTGCGTTCAGAGCTATTTTGGTGATATAGTGACGATACAACTAACTACGATTATGAGATATGAGATTACTCTTAAGAAATTCTGGATAATTTCCAAGGCTGAGCCTCATTCCAAGAAAACTTCTTAACTTTCAGTTTCCTCAGAAAATATTTAGTGGAACATATGCCAGTCAATAGGAATATGTATAAGGGCGTATTGCCCACCCGAGTGTACTTTCACACACCAGCCGAGTTTTGTGGGAAAGCTTCACTGGAAGGCTCTTTTCTCTGGGATTACTAATGTACGAATAATGGTTGTGAGGTCGATAGGTATAACGAGCAATTCAATTTAAATTCATGTCTTTTCATAAAATGAACTTTCGTTTTCAAACATTTTCGAGAAGTTCCAAAATTCACTAAATTGTTGACTTTGCCGAGTAGAACCACCCTTCGACAAAATACCCATGCCTCGTTTTGGGGGTTTTTTTTTTTAAAATTTAGGCCGATCTCTTTCTGTGGAGATATGTTTTTTTTCATCTAAAGAAATTGGATAGAATGCAACAGTCACACTCAGAAACTGAGGAACCGCTCATCTCTTTACCTACTTCAGCATGACCATGCCAAATGTAGAACCCCCAGAGGGAATAGTTTTCCAGAAATAAACAGTTTACTCATAAAACTGGATACATCGAGTAATGGAATTACAGCGAAGAACAGATTAGGAGTTATTAACTGACAGTGATGTCCCCCGCAGTGGTTATGCGAGACAAGTGAGACTTGTTAGCTCGGAGGCGTATCCACTCAGCGAAAATTTTGAAACTCATACTAAGATTTTGAAAGCTACTTTTGCACCGAAGTAAGCATGTATTCACCAAAATAATCCAACCTGGAGAAAAATCGGTATCGTAGTAAAGACATGATGTGCAATAAAATCTGTTTCGTTAATTTTGACCCACAGGTGAACCTTAAGCATTAACGATGGCAATGCTGTGTTATCACCTAAGCAGGAAATGAAACTAATCCAGACAACTTATTGAGATATCCAAAACTATACATCTATCTAAATGCATATCCGGTCTGGTTTTACTAATTTCATAATGACATACATTGTGTATTTCGTGTGGTATTTGAGTCTTTTTCTGTTAATAACTGTAATATTTTGTATGATGGTATGGGGTATCCAGCGCCACACAATGGTATCCACTGTCATGATTAAAAAGGGCTACTGATAGTCTTCTTTATTCCGTATTACTGACGAGTCCCATTTCAGAGATCAAAGAGACTCGAAACACAATTGTGTGTGGCTCTATAATTAGTAAAAATATACCCTATGTGAATATTCTTTGATATCCGACCTTGAAATGTCTGGATATTTCTCACTGATCAAATGGAAGGATGCTGACGTTATGTGATTAAAATATCAGTATCCAGTGATTGACTTTAGAGTTGCAGCGGAAATTGAAGGATGGACCAAAAACTAAGTCAATAGACATTGATCACAGAGAAACAAAGGATGATTATAACCTATCCCCGAAGACGAATAGGAGAAAGTACGTGAGCGGACCATGGGCAGTACTATGGGACAGCTAACCCTGGTCCAAAGGCAAACACATGAACACCTGGAGTTGCTAATATATTCATCATCTTTATACTGAATATATATCACAGAAATGCCAAAAATGATAAAGGTGTCACAAGAAATCACTGTCTATTTAAATAAAAACCTCTATGCCCATAAATTTGCCAAAAAGCAAAAAAAATATATACAAATGAAGTCGCAGTTTAATACAATAATCAACATCGATATTCAAAGATATTCGCCAATAGACGCAATATTGACGATCAGAGTAAAATTCACAGGGCAACAAATCCTTGACAATTATAAAGGCACTAATTGGATGGCTGTGCCTCCACTAAAAAGCACCAGCGAAATATTCCTTAAATGTCATTTACCAGCCTATTAGTAAAACTGTTACAATATAGAAGCTTAACGATTGCCCGGTCATTGGCATACCAAAATCGGTAAGTCTAGACAAATATCTCGTTGGAAAGTTCGTAGAATCGTCTTTGAAATAACATAGATGATGATAAGTATATCTTCGCTTCATCCACGTTCGTGGGTGTTGACGTGAGAGAGCCCTCTCCCTCTCCATCAATTTTACAAACATGAGAGACTGCACAGTACAGTGACTGTGTTAAACTTCATACTGCGGCTGAAATTAAATTATTTTTCATTGATCACCTCATGTGGCATGTTTAAAATGAAAATTCAAAATTCCATGCGATATGTCGGTGAAGTACATAACTGTCATATGAAAAGACTTCATATTTGGCATGAGCCATTAATTTACCAAAAACTTAAGTAAACATTTTGCTGTCCAATCTCGAGAATATAGGCGTTGCTGGTATTCACAAATAACCTAACATTATTGTTCACGTGTAGATATATTTCCCATAATAGTGTATTGGATTCCAGCTTTGTCATTTTATCAACACGTTTGCAAGATCATCAACAACACGAAATACGAATGTCAATATGAACAACAATTAACAGAAAACATGCGTTTATCAAGCATACACAGTAGTAACGAGGGTTCACAAAAAAATAATGTCGTTTTCATGGTCAGAATTCGTTCAGTACAGCATGTATACTGATGCGAACACAGAGTGCAAAAAAGCATCACAACTGTTTTTAACTTTGTTTGAATGATCTTTTCTTCTTTAACATTAAGAGACACATTGTCATTCAAACCCATGAAATCCAAAGCAACTTATATGCAACAAAGCAAAGCAACAAACAAAATACAATTACTAGCTCTCGGATTCATGTCCTCTCGTTCCTTGAATATTAACGAAAGACTGCTACATTGTTCCTAATTCCAAGTATGACTAAAATATATGATGCTAAACATTATTCAATGTTATATGCCTGTCAGACGGATGCAGCACCAAGCTCAGGAAGAGGAGGGGGTAAGGTGATAGGATAGGTCCACGAGAAGGAACAATTCAAATCTCATTTAAGTCATGTGTCAATAGACATTCGCAATACACAGCAACTGGACATCAACAAGTTTCTCTTCATCAGGGATGTTCTATTTCCAATGGATTTCATTTATTGTTCTTCCTGAAAAAAAAAATGATGTTGACTACCAGTTGCATCTGAAAACAGATATGTATCTTCTGTTCCGTATATGATATCAGCGTATAGTGCGTAAGTAATACCAGCGTGTTTAGAGTGAACAGAAGAACAATTTGTACCTTCTGTCTATAAAATAACAATGTATACCTTCATCACCATCCCAGCTCGACTGGAATACACTTACTACCATTGCCTAGCCATCGATGGTGGAATAAGATAGAGCCATTGTTAAGTAGACACATCTCAATAGTTTCAGAGCAGAAGATGTTCAGTCGATCTTCAAATTTCAACACTAGTCAGGAAGAAGCTGTCTGCGGTGTCACTGGTCGGTTCACAATTCAAGTCATTCTGTTTGCTGGTATCAGACACAGAATCCTTGAACTCCTCCTTCTCATCATTAATTTCCTCGTCAATACTTGAATCTGAATCTGATGTTGGTCCCTTTTTAAATCCATATCGCCCACTGTTTGTCTGATCTTCAGTATCTCTATCATCACAAGGGTTGCTCTCACCTACCGGTTTATCCTCCGAAGGGTCCATGATAATAACATCAGCTGTTTTCTCAAACTGGCTTTCTGGATTTGAAGCAGATGGTTCACAGCCTTGAGGTTCAGGACGCTCCTCTTCCTGCATTTTCCAGATTCCCTCAGCAAAAATCTTTCTCTGCTTAGCTGCCACATACCGTGGCACTCCTTGATCAGGCGGAAATGGTAATTTGTATGGGTTTGCCGTCTCCTCCTTCTCCATCACTGTTTCTAAACGTGTCTGTACTCGTCTAGGAGAGTTGAGCGAGATTTTAGGCTTTGTGTGCACATTCGACCGAGATGGAGCCGACTGTGGCCTGTTTGAATGGCCACCATCAGTTTGGTAGCTGTTCTCTCTTTTATCTCCACCACCGAAAGCTGCATTCAGGTTGTGGTCAGTATCTTTAATTCCAGTATCTATTTTCTTCTTCTGTTCGAGAATCTTTCCCATTCGCCGTTTTGCCATTTCTGGGATGATTCTTTCCAACTCTGGATCGGAACCAGCCAGATTTCTGCATTTGGCTTGCTCAATCTTTCTCTTTTCGATATCGTCAGCTCTTTTCTTCACAAGCCACTGGTCATATGACATTCTAGCTTGTTTATTCTTGTCTCTTCCATTTGTTTGTTTACATGTACCACCATCTAAAGATTTACTCTTCGACATTTTAAAGCGAATTTTCCCTGTCACAGGTCTCTTGTAGATAAACTTGGTCTTGGGAAGAGGAGGTCCATCTTCATTGATCTTGGTCGCTTTCTCCGACTGTTCTTCTTCTTCGTTTCTCAACCTGTCAGTTTCCAGCTGATGGCGAACATCATCCGAGGTCTCCCCTCCCTTTAACTGTTCATCATTAATTGTCATCCGTTTTATCTTCTCTGGCTGTTCTGTTTTGCCCCTCTTGTGATGGGACATAACGGGAGGATTGAGTAACTTCTCATGAAGCATTTTTAATTTCTGTCTTTTTAACTCCAGTTCTTCTGCCTCTTCTCTTGCTGCCAAAACCTTTTTGACTTTCTCTTCTTTAACCTTCCTCCAGGCCTCTTTCCTCTTCCGTTCCATCCATTCCTCTGTCTCTAACTTTGACAATACCTGCATGTCGTATCTTCTGGTAGTTTCGTCCATTTGTGCAGCACGCTGTTCACGTCGTTTGGCCCTTTTAGCTGCTCTCTCCATTTTCAGGAGCTGATTTTTCTTATCCAACCACTCACGGATATTTTCATCGTCTGTATGTTTTAGAAAGCAATCAGTGGGTACATTGATTCTTCTTGGGGTATTGGAAGACTCCGTAGTATCTCGGGATTTCACACTGCTTTGCGTTTCACTTCTTGGAGAATCCAGAGATCGGCGTCTTCTACCCATTGCACCTGATGAGCGCCCGCTACCAGCACTTCTACTACGTCGAACAACACTTCTGTTACCACTGATTGTTTGGGTGCGTGAATGTCTCCCTACAACTGCACTTTGAGGACGAGGCTTTCTAACCACGTGCAACTTGCTTCTGCTATTTGATTCCGCAGACCTTACTTGGTTGATATTTCCACTTCCCATCTTCTCACCTCTAGAAGATACATTCTTCCTATCCGCGCTGGTATTATCTGAAAAAGTACATAAAAACAGAGTTATTGCAGGTCTTAGATCTACTGGCAGAAACATATAATGGATGGTACATGGGTTATAGGTTATCATCCATTTGTAGACAGTTTTTGACCACGTATCTGAATATCCAAATGGTAAACACATATAGCACAGGTTTGGGTAACATCAAGAGGACTGAACTAAACTCTGTTTTAACATTGGCAGATTCAACAACATTAAGAAAGAGCATAATTTGCTAAATAAATACCACACCATAAATCATGCTATTAACCAACTGACATCTGCAATGAAACCTTCACACAGATGAAGCCTGGGACTACACCATTGTGTCCATTTTCAATAGGTTCTAGCTGAGGTTCAAATTAATAGACATGAAAACCTACCATCTACTTGTAGGCTATGCTTTCATCCTGGTATATATTCGTTGATCTATTCAGGTTTGGACTTTTTCTGACCATGATCATTTGATCTTTCATAAACGGTCATATATTTGACAGTATGGAAAATTTTCATATACCAGTGTCTTGGAAATTAATATCAAGTTATTCTAACATTATACCTTTCTCTGATGGATTCCTCTGGAGAACATTTCTGTTTTCCACATCAGCACGGTGAATTAATCTTTTGGCAGTGTTGGTGATCATCCCCTTCTGGACACATGGAGCAGGCGGGGGACGGTTGCGGACGGCCTTTACATATTGACGAAACATGTGCTGCATGTGCTGAGGTTGGTTGTTGGCCAACTGCTTTCGCTCTATGAAATCTTGCTTCAAGATCTCATTCAGTTCGTAGTACTTAACCACAAGTGGATCCACTGTTTCTTCTGGGACTGGATTTGGCTTCCTTCTGCTCTTTTTCTTTCTGTGTTTGTTCTTTACATGTACCTTCTCACTCCCAGTACTTTCAAGGGTATCATCCAGTCCTTCACTTTCATCTGGTGCATCATTCATTCCAGTATCTGAGGTCTGAACACCAGGGTCTTGTTCAGGATCTATCTGTTCCTCACGCCTGTGTTCCTTCTGTCTGTGTTTTGTCTTTTTGTGTCGTTTCTTCACCAAAGATAAACCATTACTATCTACATTACCAGTATTGGTATCTCTCGCATTATCAGTCTTACACGTCCCTTCTCCATCCTGTGCATCAATGTTGAAATGGACTGTTTTAACTTCGCCATCAGCTAAACCAGGGTTTTCTGTCCTCATGATATCCCCTGCCTGTGATGCATCCATCCCAGCTTGAATTTCGAAAATATCATGATCAGCATTGAAAGATTTCTCATCTGGACTGGCATCAACAATGTGCTTCAGTAAATCCATGTTCTCTTCAACAGGACTGGACACTTACACCATGTCACTATAGGCCTACCACACCATGTCACCACCTGCAAGAAAATAGCAACCGACATGTGAATTTTCCAAAATGAAACAAAGCAAAGAATTTGAATGCACTAATGCCACCTTTTCATAATACCGAGGATGCAAATGCAGAGTATGTTCCCAAGGGTGTTACGTATGGTGCCAGGTTAACTCGGTGAAGGTCACCGAGCCTAATTTTGAGTTGATTAGTATGAAGAATTCATGGCAATGGTCATGTTTTAAAGAACTATTCCTGTCACACATCTTCGTGTCAATCTTGTCGAATATAGTTCATTGGTAATCACTTGCCATATTAATGGATAAACATTTTTCTATATTACGGCATATCACGTTAGGCACACCGATTCTCGTCAGATCACCGAAGTTAAGCAACATTGAGCTCGGTCAATACTTGGATAGGTGACTGGGTGCTGTACTAGCTGGGCTTTTCAGTGTCCAGGATGATAGGAAACTGTGGACACTCTCGTGTTCTGGCACATCAGGAGCCTCGGAGCACATTTGAAAGTGGGAGGGGCTGACCTCTATATCGGCCATGTTGAATGCTGGACTGATGCTGTCTAAGATAGGACTTAAAACATTGCGGTCTCAATGAGTGAGGGGGCTGAAGCCCACCCAGACCCCCCTGCTCTGTGGTCCCTGCACATGTAGGCACTATCGTGATATAACTGAACAAGGGTTATGTGTAACCCGGCAGCTCGCCTTTTGGGTATTCAATAACATGCAGCTTCACATAAAGATCGAGCCCTTCAGGTTGCACATCACTGGCAATGACAATACATATTGCAATAAAAATTTGACTTCTTCGTCAGTGATGCTGAAGTTGGATTGAAACATGAACTATATTGTAAAACTTGAAATAAAGATGACCTTTTTTTCCAAAAGTAAGCTTATACATGTCATTATGAATACATGTACAATTGAAATTTTGTCTGAGATGTGGGTGTGAAATGCTTGGACAAATATGGTTCGTGCAAAAGCTTGAGGTTAAATCATGATGAGGAATGGGATTCGATACCAAAATTGAAGGAAATGGTGTTCTTCTGTAAAGGCGACACAAAATTCCAAACCACCAGGGGTTAATATTTAATATTGTACTTCTGAAATGAAATAATGTCATTAAACTATTAGTACCGTAATTACTATAAAGGAATATATTGTAGTTGATTTGACGTGTTTGTGTATATGTAACAGATCGGTGTAAGAAGGCATTGTTGAGGCCTTTGTTGAGGCTTTTGTGCAGCTGAAAAGGGTCACGTCTAGACACATTGTTGAGCTCAGACAGGCTATTGTAGGCTCTGTCTTGTGCGTAATTCTTACACCAAGTATAAACCTACAATGTACACTGCATCTCCTACCTAATAGGTTAGTATCACATATAAGAGATATATGCAGCTTCGCAAAAAGATCGAGCCCTTAAGGATGGCACATCATTTGAGGTTGCACATCATTGGCAATGCACATCATTTAAAATAATAAATTTATTAAGAAATATGATTTCTATATTTAGTGATATTGAGGTTGGATTGAAGGAGGAACTATATTATATAACTACCAATAAAGATTACATTTTTTCCAAAAGTAAGCCTACACATCCCATTGCATAGATCTGATGAATACATGTTCATGTATACATGTAGTTAGGAACAATAGGTGTGCAATTTTGAGCACGTTCTTGGTGTAACTTTGTGTGATGATATGTGAACAAACAAAGCTAATAACAGTGCAATAGTAGGACTAAATCTATCATTTCCAACAGGCAATGGGACACTTGCACTGTGGTAAACCTTCACATTTGTATGCAAATAAAAGAACGCAATGACAACTGTGTCCAATCATACTGTAATGCTCCATAATAATGTGCACGGGTAAAGACTGAGCTCACAAACTGATTCAAACTCACTTTTAATTAATATAGTAAGTTAAATGTGTGGACACAGATATGGTTGTACAAAAGCTTCAGGGTCAACAAGAATTTGATAAAATTTTAGGAAATGGCGTCCTTCATTTAAGGCGACACGAAATTAAAAACTAACAGGGGTTCGGTACTGCGGGATTCCCCCGCCAGTTATTTTGATATTGTACTTCTGAAATAAAATAATGTCAAAAACTATTAGTAAATACTATAAAGGAATATACTGTATGTGATTTGGTATGTATGACTGTGTACACAATGTACACTGCATCTCATGCCCAATAAGAAGTCAAAATTATTCTAAGTCCAGCCTAAACAGAAAAGATTAACCCAGAAAACTTTCTAAGTCCAGCCTAAACATAAAAGTCTAACCGGACACCAACACCGACACCAACACCAACACCAACACCGCCACTTTTCCCCTCTCTCTCCCAATACCTCGCCTACTTCGTATACGGCGAGCTAAAAAATGTTGAAAATGATGTTAATCCTACTCACTCACTCTTCACTTCTACCTGGTTTGTCAAACCTAAATCTTGTCACACCCAGCACCACAAGCTGCCTTGTCACCCTTGACTAGGCCATCCATAATCCATAATTAGTTGTGTTTGAGGTGACAAGGTTCAACAATAAGGTGGGAAGGCAGATCTGATCAGTATGCAATTTTATTTTATTTTATTTTATTATTTTGGTATATTTTACTTTGAAAGGATTTGAAATTGGTTGAAGGTTAGGATGTCTCAAGGCAATGCAGTTTGTAGTATTATTGGATATGCCACTATGAGTCTAAAACAGTGGATCACTGATCTTGTCACAGTGAAAGCTGTCGTTTACAAGTCATTTTCTTCAGTGACCACCGTTTTGGCATAAAGTCATGCATGGTTGGAAACACTCATCTTCTCACACCTAAAGGGGAAAAGATCAGCAGTCTTTCTTTAGTGACCACTCACATTGCCAGACCTGAGGGTGTCTATTTTGGAGTTGACGGTCAGACTGTGGTCAAATTTAAATGTCCTGGTCAATCACGGTAAAAGGTTACCACTACAGTTTGTCTTGGAGTTAGCAGTGATATGCTCAAACCTTTTTATAATGGTTAATCAAACTTTTAGGCTCTGACAGTTGGGTTGCCAAAATTTATCTTGGCTCTCAGGGATTTTTCAAACCCGAATGCCAATTTGTCATATATGTAGTATACATGTAGTACTCAAGGGTCAGAGGTTACCACTGTTTTCCTTCGTTAGAAGTGATTAGTGACAGGAATCATCACTCAACTTCCCGCCTCTAACGTTTGAGTTACCACTATTTTTCTCTGATCAACGATTTGTCATGACTCAACATCAAGGTTATATAAACAGTTAATTTGTGATACCCAACACCTTTGCGACATACAGATCATATTTACAACCATTTTGGCAAGAATTGTTCTGTCACACTAAAACGTCTTACTGAATAACTTCAAACTTCCAAATAACACAATAATAATTCATAAAACAGTGCAATAACATGTTATTATATTCCTTCATATACTGAGAGAACTGAAGACTTAACCCGAACCTGAGCTTTGAAAAACAGAGAGGGGTGATAAAAAGCATCAATCAAATTTTACCGAGCCGTTATCAATAACCCACCTCCACTCCCTCCTTCATGAATAAATATAATGTTAGAGGGTCTCACCTAATTTCAAAATATTAGAGGGAGGGGGTGGAAAGTGACAGAGCTGCACTTTGAGAACATGGTATAGTTCCTGTTATATGTGGTTAAATGTAGCTGTGACACGTCATCAATCCTTCACCTCAGGCAGTCCACTGCTTGAGCTTTTAATTCCTCTGGAAAAAAACTTTGTTGTGAGCATGCAGCTCATATTCGCTTCTTGCTATCAGTGTGTCTTTCCTGTTCATTTAAATACAGATAAATCACCATAAATAATAAAATAAGGGTCAATATTATATGCCTGCACAACAAACAAATTAAAATGTTTGGGTGTAAAAATATCTTTCCTAAAAACAGGATTGCCCTGTTCGGTAATTCAGTGACCCTTGACCAAATGACCTCAAAACCTACCCTTATCATGTCAAGGTATGCATGTAGTCAACAACACAATGCACAATTTTGAAATTGAGAGATCACATTCTTAAAACGGATATGTTTTCCATGACTTGGCGGTGTACATGCAATATGGTCACAATCAACAGTCCTGAATTGGGAGTTAAATTTTACACTGGATCAAGATTCTCAATTATGTCTTGATCTTTGGGTGGAGTGACCTCGAACTTTTGACATCTACTTTGGTACTCAACAGAATCTCTCTCTAATGTAGCCAGCCACACAAAATTAAGCTATTTTCAAAGATGTCCTGACCTTACTGTGCAACACATTGTCTCCTCTTTATGTATGCAAAATAAAAATGTGATTTTTAAAGATTTCCTGGTTTTGGAGACAGAGAGAACTCAGACCTCAATTTTCAGGCAATTTTTAGGCGAATGAAAAGTATGTAATCCTGGTGCCCGATTTAAGATATTATCAGATGATGTCTAGTTCGCAAAACATACAAAAGTTCAAAACATTTTATCGTAGGCTTGCGGTACACAATTAAATTTATCAAGAACAAAAGCCAACTGGCTTTAATACATATATACCCCACCAAAGACATTCATCTCTACTTATCATGTTTAATGATTTCCCGATTTTGGAGTCACAGTGACCTTGACCTTTGACCTTGACCTAAATTTTGGTACATGAAACATCATCTCACCTTAATGTAACTATGGACCCAAAACGTCACGATTTTAACAATATCCTGATTTTGGGGTCACAGTGACCTTGATCTTTGACCGGGACTTAAATTTTGGTATGAGACATCTTTTCCAACCTATTAAACACACACAAAAAAAATAGCAATTTTCAATATGATTTCCTCATTTTCAGGCCACTGTGACCTTTGACCCTTGATCTCGACCTCAATCGTGGTACCGGTACTCCACACATGGTCTCCACCTAGTTTATCCATTCACCAAAAATTACAGCAGTGGATAGAAAACTGTCACAGATATAGACCGGATACGAAAGGTTGAATGACTTCTTGACTTCTAGGTCAATGACCTTTGACCTCGACCACCATTTTGGCATGCGACACATCCTCTCCCCCTAGAATATCCATTCACTTCTATGCCAGTGGAAGAGTAGATAGAAAGCTGTCTCACATATAGACAGGACACAAGGGGATAGACAGACAGATGGAAACCGCAAACACATAAAAATTTGTCTTTTGGGTGGGTACGATATAAAAAAAAATGGGTGCGTCAGACCATGTTGTAGCATTCAATCTTCACCCAAATTGCGCGGGTCGTTGACAGCTGATCTTTTTTCACTCTGCTCTCTTGTCTGAGTGAATGTACATAAACAGGGTTGTTTACTCAGAATTGGAAGGGGAGGGGGTCATTTTTCCAAAATTCCATCCGAGCTATACGTCCCCAAGGTACATCCTGCTTGGCAAAATTCTGAAATTCTAGCTTCATTTCCCGCATGCTGGCACTATTTGTATTTATCAGGGTAAAAACTGTCACGATTTTCACTATGAAATGGTAAAATATGACAGAATCACAAATGCCAAATACCTTACTTCAGAGCCGAAAGTTGAAAAAAATAACATAGATTCAAACTGTTTGGCAAGGAACGCTGAAGAATAGTATTTTGAATGGCCCACAGTTCGAGAGAGCATGTCAGAGACAGAAGATGGAGCCAGAAATTCCATATCTGAGGGCCATTTTAGAAGACAAAAATTTATCTATATAAAAGGTCATTTCTGAAAGACTGATTGTTGCTCATTACCGGAATTTCTTGAAAATGAAGATGAGAATCTTCTTACATAGACTGATTGCCATTTATAGACACTTATCAAAACTAATTTTTCATCTATACAAAGATGCAGGAAATGTAAAACTGCTTTTAATGAGATAGAATGTTCACCATGCCGAGTGTCCGATGGTGCATCCTGAAAACAAGTTCAGTACATTATCTAGCAGTATCTAGCTCTATAAGCCTATTTGTTTCCTTCCCGCGTTCTGACCGCTGGATCCGCGCTTGATCATTTGATTCATGAGAGGTGGCCTGCAAAATAGTATGTGTAAACTTTTGACCTTCAATTTTACTTTATAAATGTAATTATTCTCAACAGACAATGACCAGAATGGTTGATTTCAAATAGATACCTATATTCTAAATGTGAGGTGTAAATCACAGACAGGAATACGAGTATGCAGAGAAATCCCTGAGAACACATCGAGTCACATGGTCTAGCTGGCTCACTTAGCATCGCATGTACAACTGTCACATTGTCACGGTGATGTCACACTTATACATGTAAGTAATGGCATAATGGCAGTAATGTGGATAAAATACACATTTCAATCCGCTATATCGCTTAATAATCCACTTGGAGAGAAATAAAATCATCGTTGTCAGGCTAATGACAACTGATTCCTTGTTTCTCATCTAAATTTTCTTGAAAAGTGATGCGGGTGGAGTCACTTTTCATTATTCATTAATTAAAAATAAATTTGAGCCGACATCACTCGGCAGCCATGTTTGAGAATGTTTAAACAAACGGGTTACCTTCCCTGATGGATTTTCCGCATATTATTTTCATCAATCTTTCCATCTCCATTATCAGATTCAATGTGTTATTCAATGAAATGAGGTTGGCTTAAGCATCTTACCGTACTGATTTACTTGGAAATTGCGTCAAAGTTGGAAAAACTGCAAATACTGAAAAAAAAACCCCACCAAACAGGCGGTTGAAAAAATTACATGTGGGCGGCTGACGGAAAACAAGGAATCAAATGTGGACGACCTAAATCCATGACTGAATTCTTTTATTTGAAGCAAAGAAAATATTGGGGTGGCCTTTCTCTTTAATACTTTGTTAACCTAGGAATGGGGCATTAATACTGAGATTTAGCGGATGTTCACTTCAATATTTTGCCCAAGGGGGAAGGGCACTGTAGCGTTTAGCAACAACTATACAAATATGCGAAGTCTCCACTAAACCTGAAAGGGGGGGTCGCTTGATTTCTGCATGAAGCACAGGGCTAAGTAGCACTGTTTTGTCAGAGATTTTTTTGAAAATTTAAAATTTAAATTTAAAATTTTAATTTTTTTTTAACATCTTGGAAACACTAAATTATTATATAGCTTACTAAGCCCGTGTTTGCCAAGTATGGAAAATTACACTATATAGTATATATACCCTATACATAGACCAGGTTAATAACATGGCCTCGAAAATGACGCTGAGAGAAAAAAACACCTTCAGTTAGATCGGTCTAGCGATTGAACCAGCGCACGAAATGTGCCAAAGTTGTATGCCATTGAACAAGGACATCCTATAGCTTATGTCGACGTGTCATTATCCCAACAACTGTTACTAATTATCACTGTACACCCAGATGAAGTCCGATGTTATGCTAAATTTTCTTTAGTCGGACAAGATCGTGGCCAGAAATTGTCAGTGTAAACCGCACTGAACAGGCAGTTTTGGCCAGTCATCTCTTCAATCACCGCATAAATTGGTCTGGTTTTTTTAAGCAGGGTGTCAATACATAACGTACCTATGCTGACATTACTCCATAACATCGCCCTATGGTAAATCCATGCATTTTTTCTTGTATTCTAGCGGCACAGGGAGTGAAAGTATCACCTCTCCGATCCCAGAATGCAGTGCGTTTAACATGGGGTTGTTGTTGTAAATTTGTAACCGCGAAAAGGAGTATACAAGAAAAAACGCATGGATTTACCCATAGGGCGATGTCATGGAGTAATGTCAGCACAGGTACATTATCTATTGACACCCTGCTTGAAAAAACAGACCAATTTATGCGGTGATTGAAGAGATGACTGACCAAAACTGCCTGTTCAGTGAGGTTTACACTGACAATTTCTGGCCACGATCTTGTCCGACTAAAGAAAATTTAGCGTAACATCGGACTTCATCTGGATGTACAGTGATAATTAGTAACAGTTGTTGGGATAATGACACATCGACATAAGTACAACTTTGGCACATTTCGTGCGCTGGTTCGATCGCTAGACCGATCTAACTGAAGGTGTTTTTTTCTCTCAGCATAATTTTCGAGGATTTTCGAGGCCATGTTATTAACCTGGTCTATGTATAGGGTATATATACTATATAGTGTAATTGTCCATGTTTGGCAAATAATTTAATGTTTCCAAGATGTTCAAAAAATATTAAAATTTTAAAATTTAAAAAATTTTAATTTTAAATTTTCCAAAAAATCTCTGACAAAACAGTGCTACTTAGCCCTGTGGCATGAAGTTGAGCAGAAGAAGAAGCAGAGGCTTTAATAAAATTACTGCAGGACGGTACTGGAACAATATCTTGTCTTTTACTGACTTGTGTTCAGTCTTGTCTTCGTTTTAGCAGCGAGGTCAATGTGAATGACATCCAGCAATGCTGTTGTTGTTGTGTCGATAGCAAAATGCACATGTTTTGACTTGCCAGTGCTGGTTCTATTTGACAATGACATGTCTGGCTTGTACATTTTTTAGTCTCATTCAGTCAAAATTTGAAATACAGCACAGTATCGTAACACGATTACTTACAGTGGTCTACATGTGGTACTGCTGTGAGATAAACAGCGCCAAGGAGGGGTTCTAGTTTGACATCTGACAGTATGTTGTTTATCCGCCAAAACCAAAACAGCATGGTCGCTGGTAAGGTATCCATTTGTTCACCTGTGCGTAACCGAAAATATTCGCGATGTAATACTATTAGTTTCTGAATGTAATAATGTCTTTGCAAACATCACCTGTACAATTAATTTAAATTGAAAAATAACGTGATATAATACCATGACATCTCACCAAAGACAATATATTTCCCACTACATGTACCTAAATAGGGGAGTGAAGAAAAAGAGCGGAACAGCCATGTGTGTCACATGACGGCGTCTTGCTGTTATGGCAACGCTGTGTGTCAAAATGGTGGCGCTCAATCGGTGGACGATCTCGGCGGTAAACATGTAGTTTTAATCAGACCTTTTCACGCACTGGCGGGATACCTTTCCGGATGGTGACAGCTTGATCAGTGGCGGGTACCGTACTCAGGTGAGACATTACCTCAGATGCACAATTTCTGTATATTCAAATCGCGACCCATAACTACGAATCGTACGGGATTTAGCCGTATGACAACTTCAATCGGGTCCACTGTGCGCAATACATCTTGTCAAGTAGCTTTACTAGATTCAACAACGTTCCCTAAATGCAGTCACCTATTGTATTTGGCTTAGACGACAAATAGGCCGGATTCAGATTCAGATTCAATTTCTTGAGATTGTTTATTGAATTCAGCACATTTATGCTAAACAAGGGCCCATATAGACTGGATGAGTCTCTATTTCATATGAGTAGTTTCAAACTCAAACTTCAGACACACTTCCAGGCTTCTTTCAACTATGCACTTCAGGATAATAAGCCTAATTCTAATGGAGAAAACAAAATGAGGACATACAGATTATTTAAAAGTAATATTAAGTTCGAACCATATTTACTTGTATGTAAAAATTCCCACCACAGACAAGCTTTTTCAAAATTAAGACTAAGTAACCATAAATTGAAAATTGAAACTGGTAGGCATACAAAACCCAAAACAGAAGTTTATCGGCGAGTCTGTGACACCTGTCAAGTAGTTGAGGACGAAATGCACTTTGTGTTGTCATGTTCCCTGTACACAACTGACAGAATATCCTTATTTAAAACAATTACTGAAAGTCACAGTAATTTCATGACCCTAAGTGATATTGACAAATTTGTCCTCATCATGTCCTCAGAGGACTTGGTCAGTATTGTAGTGCCACACTTGTATGCTTGGTACACCCTTCGGCTTCAGTGAGTAACCTCTCAGCCCATATATACACCACAGTACATGTATATGTATATGAACATTTTATTGATTTGTTATTCATGTTCTTGTTCTTTGTTTGTACTCTGCCTGTAAAGGTGTTTTGTACAATAAATTGAATTGAATTGAATTGAATTGAATATGTACTATTTAATAATAATAAAATGATAATGAATATATACGTTTGATAAATAAATAAATAGAATGAAAAAAAAAAATGAAAAAATTATTTTTAAAATAGAGACTGGACGATTTGATGGGTTTCGTCGTGTAAAGATTCCATCTGGAGGCGTGATTAGTTTGGACGATTGACATGTTTTTACCTTCGGTCGCAATATTTGTATCAATTTCATTCTAACGCCATACTGTGACGTCTCGGCAGTAACGTCATTCCCATTGTTGAGGTCATGGTAGTAACGTCATTCTCATTGTTGACGTCACATGAACGCATTGCTTCCTGCGTGCGTATATGAACGAACCAATCAAATCTTTTGAGTTGGGGGCGGGGTCAGAATACCGAGTTTTCATTGATGACAAAAAATGCACAGTATATTGTGCACTTTTTCTTGCAAAGTTAGCTCCCTTGTGACGTTCCGTCCAGTCCCTTTTTTTTTTTTTTTTTTTTTCAGTTAAGCCCTGGACAAACCACTGGGCATTTATTACCGGATGGTATAGCCACGGTTTTACAAACAACCCCTACAGTTCCACGGGGCGAAGATATTATAGTGTTGATACTGTAATAAAACACTGCATATGATACAGCCAGAACGTAATAATTTTACTAACAATCGTTCCGTACGTTATTCCAATACAAATTTCCAGGTTAAAGTTGCTGCATTCTGATTGATTTAAAAATAAATTTGTGACCGATTCTGACACGTTCCAGCAAGGACCAATATCAATATGAACAATGGGGCGTGGTTAAAAGAATGACATTTGTCAGTACATTCCTAATCAGTTTGAATAACTTGTACCAGATTAACATTCTGGCGTGAAAAATATAAAAGAACAATGTTACCATATTATGCTGATAAATTGACCCATCGAGCGCCGATTATTGACACGTGCCAACAATGAATATTAATATGGAATTTGGAGCGTGGCTAAGGCAGAAAGGCATTTGACAGTAGCCTCGGATACACAGATAATGCAGCAATATATCACATAAAAGATAATTCTCCAAGCCGTCCATGGCCGAGTGAAAACCCTATATACCATCTATATAAATTTAGTATATTTTTTGACACGATTGACAAAGACACGACATGGACAGTAATCATTGTAATAAAAAGGGAAATGAGGATTAAATACTGACAAGGACCGATAAGGAAAAATTATAAAAAACAAAATATACTAAGAAAGATGACCGTTAGACGTTAAAAAGAACATCTTTAGATATACATCTTTAAAATATCAGGGACAAATGTATCGGATGCATACCGACGTAATTTCACAAAAGCCGCGTCAGAACATTGCGTCTGGATAAAGGTTACATTTGTACTCAATTGTATTAACAAAGTAACTAAGATGCACGGGGTGAACCACAAAAGCCGTCAAATATCCTAAACTGACATTGTTTAAAGCACCAATAGACACAGTTTACTCTGTTTAATGAATATTAATGAGGCATATCGTAAACAGTGAACACGTGTTACGTGTAGACACCACGTGGAAGTGAAGATATGTAAACATTCCTCTGGTTTTTAATATAACTGGTTTTCTAATACATGTAATGATAAATTATTTTCTCGTCTGTGAATTATTATACTATGATAGTTCGACAAGATCAAGTACCATACAAGACTAAGTATATTCTGTTGATTATGGCGGACAATATAATAGTTACGAATATGTACAAAATGGGTTCGCTAACAAATTATAGCTCATCAAGGAACTTATGGTTCAATAGTCTACTTTTTCTAAAAATTAAAATAGTGGGTTGTAAGAAGGAGAGAAAATTTATGAAATATACCGGTGATCTGTTAACATGACAGGAGTACAAATAATACTTAGCATACAAAATACAAAAGTTGAGTAATTTGACTTCATCTTGAGGATAAGTTTTACTGAAGATTCCGAACAAAATATTAGCGTCCGAGAGATCCAGTGTGTGATCGACGATCTGTTTGATCCATTCGTTAAAAAACTTCCAAAACTTCTTTTTAACCTCACAATGAACAAGATTATGCTCGAGTACGTCAATATTTCCACAATTGGCACAGTTCGGAGATGACATCACCTTTAATTTAAATAAATAACTGTCGGAGGGATAGATTGAATGAAGGATTTTGAATTGTAATATCTTAACTTTGTTTTCCACTTTAGTTTCATAGGGAAGTTTCCAAATAAGATGTTGGTCAACGTCCAGGTCTCCAGGATGAATGGTTTTGCGCAGTGCGTGCTTCAAAACTAATGCACGTTCCCGTCCAGTCCCTGTTTCAAGCATTTCTTAATAGGCAGAGTTACTTCCTCTTGTTTCCCGTTCAAAATACATCATGAAACAGGGGCTGGATCCAGTCTAGGGCCCATATAAATATAACAATGTCAGTCAAACAAAAATAATCCACATCTCCTCATTACACTTGCACATGCAGTTGATACTCCCCAATATATTGTTCGAAGTGGTTATTAAACCGTGGAAAAGGGTGAATAGGCGATCGAATCATTCGACCATACCTGGCTGTCTCAGATAATAGCATGGCTGCCCGGTTATTAGACACTTTTTATGAATAAGAGTCTGCAGGTCGGTCATGCAACCACGTATGGCCGAGAACGTAACACTGGATGAAAGACTACATGTATCTTTAGTGATAAATCGTCATAAAAAAATATTGAACTTGAAGACAAAATACGGGGAGAGACTGGGAACAGTTGAAACGCAGGGACCATTCACGGTATGAAAATGCAAGTTTGCGCCCAGTTATTGGACACTTTTTCAGTGATGGATTTATTTGAAACTAATCAACTTACTGTCATATTGTTTGTCCCACAGTCTTTAGTAAACATCCAAGAATATTTCAACATGAATCAGCACTGTAGCCCACAAATGAGTTTTGGCGGGGAGAAATAGACATCGTCTGCCAAACGCCGGTCGCGTTGCACACTTGAGATTCAAAATGAAGATTCTCTATATTTGTGGGAACATTTTCAGTAAAATTTCGTTGAATTTAATCAAACCTGCTATCAGAAATGAAACTGAGAAACTAGAGGAAATTTACTGACGCATTTTTTTCACCCAAATTTGTGACACTATTTCCGACCCACATGAGGGCTTAACGTGCACAAATTCCGTGAGTAAACAGAAATTTATCAGCATGTCTTTGTATTACAGTTGTCATGTAATATTCCCAGAAAATAGCCCCACTGGGTCTAGGTGTCCAATAATAGGGCCTGTCCAATAACCGAGCAGTCATGCTATATCCCAAACGTTCTCGGTGATATTTCAGAGACAATTTTCGTACAATACAGTCCCAGTCTAGAGAACGGAAAACTGACATTTATTTCTTAAATAGACAACCATACCTGGGTGACGAGGAGACTATCATTCGAGTGTTTCTTTGCTAAGATGCTAGCATTTAATCGTAAATGCAAGCCCTATTTCCAGCAGATTTTTTTGTCATTAATTTTGAGGAGAGGACAACAAATATGATCTCACAGTTTGCTTTAACAAGGGTTCATATATGTTCTATAATATGAGAAGCAGTTGTGAATGTTAATTACCCCCAAAACAAAAACAAAAATCTAATCATAATGTGCTGTTTTCTGGCATTTTGACTGTGACATGCTTTTACCATACTACCGTTTGATTGTGTTCTTTGTCATCAAATATTCAGTTGAATAAATATTTAGCGGTGATCATACAGAGTGAATACCTAAATTGTGTTTCTGTGTACAATTCAATGTTCAATTCAGTTATAAAAAATGAATCATTTCTTTAGTATTTCTGGTTGGACGAACGTTTTCTGTCTTCTCTGGCCATGGCACCTTGATGCTGGAAAACTGTTGAACCAGATGGACAAATTACAACAAATTCCATCAAAATGTTGATGACGCTTGTACTTGTTAGCTCAAGCGAGTCCAATTTGATCTACCTTAGATAAGTTGAAGAAAAAATACATTTTAATAATTGAGTCAATATTGTCTGTCTTATGTTCGTCCAACCACAAAGTGGTCGAATTCTCCTAATATTGCATTGCTCAATAATGACAATGTGTTCAATGCCATCTGCCTTTGTTCACTGACATACCTATGGGTGGTGCATGTTAACCTGAGAACTCACAGAATGAAACATAAGTGTTTCCGTCCTGGTGTTGGACCAACAAAATTTGTTTATAGGCGACACATAAAGCCCATATAAAACAGTGTTGAAACTGTTCAGAGACCATGTGACTTGAATTTAGTCATTTGCAAATCATTTGCAAACATTACAAATCCAGCTGTACTGGCTGGGCTGAGCAGTGTACAGGGTAATAGGAACTGTGAGCACTCTCGTGTTCTGGCACATGTACGCACTGTCGTGATATGACTGAAACAAGGTTGAAAACGATGTTAAACCCTACTACTCACAGTTCACTGGTCGTAAAGCGCGCAATGCAGCAATACATGTTTTAGTCAGTGTATATTGGTACACAATGAATGGAAAATGCATATGTAAAATCCTGAAAGATTTGGTTGAATGCAGAAGATGCTTTAGCAGTGGCTTGTAAAAGATTAAAATGTTATAAATTCAGTGTGGTATGTTGGATGAATTGGAGAACTAAATAACTAATCTGACATATCACGTGCGAAAAATATTGCGGAAGAACAAAAATATTCTGAACAAAAACAAAAGGTTGCAAGCCATTCTTGCTTTGAACCCTTATAATAATCTGAACAATAATAAAAGTCTTCCGATTTTCAGTGGGAGCCAAGTAATATAGAGTTTTTGATAGGAATACGAAGCTGCATGTGCATCTAAAATCCCTCGGCTCTGGGATCGATGCTGAATACCAAGTTTCATATAGAACATTTAAATGGTATCAGAGATGTACATCATCAAAAATTTTGCATAAATTAAAGATGGCTGCCAAGGCTTTAACCAATCGGGGAAACTGGTTTGGTCATTCCTTTAAAGTTTCTTGATGTATCGATAATCTATACCAAGTTTCACACTGATCAGCGAAATGATCTCCGAGATACACAAGATTCATGGTTTCGCATAAATTAAAGAGGGCCGCCAAAGTTTCCACCCAATCGGGTCCAGATTCAATAGGGTTCTGGATCACAAGCATATGGATGTGCACGGCAAGTTTGGTGTGCCTAGAGTAAGTCGTTCTAAAGATATCTTGGTAGCGAGAAAGCTGTAACGGTTTCGCATAAATTAAAGATGGCCGCCAAAGTTTCCAACCAATCGGGTCCAGATTCAATAGGCTTGTAGTTGACCACCCAGCAATCCTGAATACCAAATTTGAAGTCTCTAGCAGCAACGGTTTGGCTTCTAGATCGGTCACAAGAATTGTTGACGAATTTTCCGTGAAGTTGCCATGGAAACCGCAAAATTAATCACAAATTACCCAAGTTCGATAGGCTTGTGGCTGACCACCCAATAATCCTGTGTACCAAATTTGAAGTCTCTAGAAGCAACGGTTTGGCTTCTAGACCGGTCACAAGGATTGTTGACGACTGACGACCAGACGACCGGACGACCAGACGACCGGACGTACTTGCCCACGACAAGACCCCACAGCCTAATAGGCTGAGGGGTAAAAAACACTTTCTTTGATTAAGTGGTATATTCTGGTACTTGCCAGTTTCGATTCGCAGGGGGGCAACTCCACATCCAAATTTATGAGACTGCGATGAAACTTTGGCAAATTATTTTTAACATAGGCCTACATCTCTGCATAAAATTGTTTTTGAAGGTCTTAACTCAAAATCTTAGCTTGTTTTTGCCTTGTCCTCTCGTTGCGCCTTCTTGTTTAATCTGATAATACCACTTGACCTTAGATTTAGACAATACCTTATTACGAATATCATTAACACTCACATTGTAGCTAAATAGGTCCGTTGTGTAGTTAAAATTAAGCAAAATAAACTTCTGACAAACTCTAAAACTCCAATTTTCGCACTGATTCGAAGCACAGATATTCGTCCACGTTAACACACTTCTATTTAATCTAGTCGGACTCGGGCCATTGTCACTTGATTGGTTGTTTAGCATGATGACTTTTATTTTCTAAATACACATTATAGATGCTATAATTATTTATTATTGATTATTAAATTGCAAACCAATTGTATGAGAAATATGAAGAAAATGAGCAAGTTTTACTCATGAAGATGTAAATCCCTCGTCTGTTTTAATTATTTGCCCTCAAAATATAAATAAGGGCTGGTCATGCTAAACAATCAATCAAGTGGCAATGGCCTCATATCACGCATATGACATCATAGTCTTGTTACATTGGTCTGTTTACGAACCAGCTAAAGCTGCATTGGGCGCATATTTGCCTATGCCTAAATAGTACCTCATTGCTGTATTTTGCACAGCAAGAAAAAAGAACACTCTTTTGTGCCTCAAAGGAATTGCGACAGTTGTCAATGTGTCATTAGTAGTTGCTACAGGGGTGTCTTGCTATCTTGTCGTCTAATAATTAAAATACACTACATCGTTTTTTTTTTCAGAAATGACCACTGTGGCCATGATCAAGCCACCGACTTTGGCGGAAAGAGAGAAGTTGACGAGGAGTTGTGAGCCATCCTTATCCGGCTTCACTCCTCGTCCTGTTCAACAGTTGGCTATAAAACGGAAGCCACACACCATGCTAGATATTGAGTGCAAGCATTACCTGAGAAGTTCCACCTCAGAATTCACCCATGGTCACTCTTCTGTGGAGTACAGGCTTTGGTTGGAGGCTGGCAAGTATAATGCACCTTTCCCCAAACGACCCGATCCAAATTACAACAGCAACGTGTGGAGGAACTTCCGCAAACAGTACGGGTTTGATATCAAGGCAGACGGTAGGAACATTTCTGAGGTCATAGCAGCGATGTACCCTCTCAACGTACCTCCTCCTTCTAGAGTCGGGGAAAATACTTTTGCTAAATATATAACAGAGACGAGGTTATTTAAAGATGAAAAATTCAAATCTTTAGCCATCCATCGAACCAACAATGACCTTCGGGAGTTTCGACGATTAAGAGCGAGAAGCCAAGCAAGAAACCCACCACTTGACGAACAAGGTAACCATAAATTGATTTAGTGATAATCCTGGCAGTTACATTAATGGTACAAAACCACCAAACATTTGCAACAGTAAATCTTATAAGGCCCATTCTTACATTAAATACGACTTGTAGCACACAGCATTGAGTCGCATGCTACAGAGTCGTATGGAAGAAGAGCTATCTCATGCGATTAATTGCATAATCACATCATGACAACTGACCTTTAAAGCAATGATCCCATAGTAGACTATCGGCTTCCACGTTTTTAAATTGTCCGATTTCATAATTTTCCTTCTTCGCTACAGGTAAAATTCTTCCACCAGAGAATTTTAAGAAATACGGACAGCGCTTTATACCCCCGGCCGAAGCCCCAGCATCAACGGCGCCGGAACTCGGACGAGTGGACATGTTTGGACAACCCATGATTCCCGCCCACCAGTCGGAACCCCACCTTTGGAAATTGACATCGAAATTAAATAATCCCGAATATGAAAAGGTGCAAGACGAAATTGAAAAAAGAAGGACGATGCAAGATAAAATGAAGTTAATACGAGGACCGGTGACAACACCACAGGGCGTGTACTAGATGTAGCTGGAAATGGGCTTGTTGGAACAACAATACTATGTATTGTAATGTTGATTCGGCACTGCGAAGTTTTAACAGTATATAGAGACGTACAAATCAACAATAACATCCATATGCACCAGTCTGAGTCGGTCCATCATTTCGGGGTGCTCCTGTGCGCTTTCATGCATACCAATCCTGGTTCGTTTCATGCGTACCATTCCTGGCTCGTTTTCATGCATACCAATCATGGCTCGCTTTCATGCATACCAATCCTGGCTACGCTTTGGGTATGGAGACTGGATTGCTGCATTGCATAGACTGGCCATACCGGTCTATTCTCTGAATAATTGGTCCGTTTGGATTCTTTGTGGATGAACTTTGAAAGAGACAACCATAGAATGCGGCAATGATGTAAGAGCTCTGTCTTGTAAGAGCTCTGTCTTGTAAGAGCTCCGTTAAAAACTGCTTCTTCGCCATTGTTATTGAGTAACTATTGGAGACGTTGATTTGATTAGGTGATCTTGGGCGTTGTTAACAGCTTCATAAGCGAATCAGCCGGGCAAGACGAAGCCATATTAATCCCACATTGCAATCACTCAATTCAACGTCTCCACTCGTTACAGAATAAACACGGCGACGAAACCGTTTTCAACAGAACACTTACAAGACGGTGATTGGAGGGTCCTTGAAAAAGTTATATAAGTACTCACCTATCTCATAGCCATGACGACCCACATTCATTTCCCTTGCCGAGTTCAATTATGATTTCGGCGTCCATTTAGGTTTATTATATTCGGCGAACAATTAAAAAACATGCCAGAAAGAGTGCAAAGCTAAACGTAAGTGCGCGAATATCATATTCGAAAAACCGGCATGCGTGGGAGAGGATTGACGGCCGCCATATCTACGTGGGAAATGAATAGCTATGAATATTAGCTATGGAAAATTCTCAATGTCTGAAAATGGTGACGAATCGAAACCATATACACATATAATATTTATCTAGACATAGCTCAGTGCTTAATATATTTGAATCGGTTGTTTTAAATTGCCTTTAACCGCACTATAAATGGGCGTTAATATGGCTCATTTCGTATATTCAGATTGGGACGGTAATATGTCAAGTAACTGGTATTCAGTCTGTGTAACTTTACTTGGCTCCTTGAGCAAAAGTTGACACCTGCTCACTGAACTAATGTGTAGATTGACAGTGTGTATCTTGGAAATACCGATAGTTTTTTAATTGTATGGTGTGGATATCGTTGCATGTTATTTGTAGCTTAATTGTTTATTATAATTTTCTATTCAAAATCAGATTTTCATACAAAATATTTGATACATATGCATTTTACACAGTATTACTTATTCTCTTGTTGATATATACTTGACGTGTTCTAATGTGTTTTAGCCTGTTTTGATAAACCAGTTTGGAAGGATGTTTACATTTGTAATTTTGGGTGTCGTGTTATTTATTTGAAGAATCACCAGCAAGAGGTTCCATACGAAACAGGTGTCCTCGTTAGGGGAATAGATATGTTCTTACGTATTTTGAATCGATTCGTCTCATTTTCCGTATATTTGTGGATTTACGTTGAGTTTCGTTTGGATTTTTGTGCTGTGGTTTCGTGAACAGTGTTTGAAATTCTTTGCTCGTGTTCTGTGGATTTACTGAGCTGTGGACATGGATAGTTTTTTCAGTGTTGCTGTTTAAGCTGGGGTCATTACGTGCTGCCTTGTTCGTGTACGATCCGTGGAACACATCTTCCAAACTTGAAAGTAGGAAGATGGAAAGCTCGACCACCTCTTCCGTCTTTCAGCTTTCAATCTTGCAAAATTGAAAGTAGAAAGATGGAAAGTTCTACATCACTCGTACTCTAGCTTTCCATCTCGCAAAATTGAAATTAGAAAGATGGAAAGCCCTACATCGCTCTCGTAGGAATATCGGAGCCACACTTTTCCCCGTTTCTCCTAATGTCAGCGTTTGCATTTTACGACATGCGGTTTTTCGGGGGGTTCTGGTACGGTATACAAGGGGAGAAGATAGTTAATTTCGTGCATATCTTGCGAGTTGAAAAGATTGGGGGTAAATTTAACAAAGTATGCCTCTCGTATTCCTGTATGCCATAAATTCGTTTTGGGAAGCTGAAATATGGGTGCGGTGTCATTCTTACTTCCAATCTTGTGAGACGGAAAGCTCGAATACGGGAGCGATGTAGAGCTTTCCATCTTTTTACTTTCAATTTTGCGAGATGGAGAGCTCAAATACGAAAGCAATGTAGAGCTTCCATCTTTCTACTTTCAGTTTCGCGTGAAGGGAGCGATGTCAGAGCTTTTCGTCTTTCTACTTCCAATTTTGCGAGACGGAAAGCTCGAAAACTGGAGCGATGTAGAACTTTCCATCTTTCTACTTTCAATTTTGCAAGTTGGAAAGCTGAATTGTTAAGTGTTATACGGGCCGTGTACCTGTATTATTCGCCGTATCTGTTGATATGTGTGGGGGTTTTTTTTAGCTGTTCCCTTGTACCGTTTCGTGTGATCTATCATATCGAATTTCGGAGATCCTTATCGGTCAGCGGGCTATACACGACAGAATATTGGTGATTTGTTAGCTGAGCAAGATAGCGGGATGGAGGAAGCGGACGGGCATACATCGAAGTTCCGTGAATGGTTCGCGACGTTCAATTCAAAAACTTGTTTCAAACCGACTGGGTCGGAGATCAGGGCTCGCTCTTGCAATTACGGGTCACCTCCGGGTTAATTTCGGACAAATTTCAGGTCAGTTTTCAGTAGATTTCTCGAATGTCTATCAGGCTTGTTTTATTGGAAATTGAAATCAAATAAGCTATTGCCCAGAAAAACTGTTTCGTGGTATTCCTTATTTGTGTCGCTGGGCATGGAACGAGTCATACTTGCCTACCTCAGTCTAACCCTGGAGATCAACATCCACGTTCATAAATTAAAATGAATATGGGATCAACATCGCAGAAAACGGGGATGTCACTGATTCCGACCTTGCACCACAGAATGTCCTTCCTCTGTCCATTAAGAACTGCTAACGGTTCACAGTGACTGTGTGGCGAGCTCGAGAACACCTCATCCGCTTGTGTGAGACTGTTTTCGTGCACTGCGGAGCGTTCTTAATTAGCCTTGCTCGGGTGGGAGCTACAATCGGATTCACCCTGCATCCGACCCTGTGATATGCCGACCCTCAATATAATAAAGGATTTCGAGGGATGCGTCCTCAGTATCACCGTCGAGATGAAGCAATGAGATAACACTTTTGAGCAGTCGTATTACATTCGCTAGAGGCTTCCGACATATAGCTATTTTACGTTTGTGATACCAGAAATTACTTAACACGAAAGCCACCGCCAAGACCACGCAGCTTTTCATCGATGTGCTCCCTCACTCGTGGATGGCTACGTTGACGCTGCTTATCTGACCGGCTCTTTCAACTCGAAAAAGAATAAGCTGCGTCGTGCAGTATTTTTTAGTAAGAACAAAGGCATGGGAATATCAGTTTAAAAGCTCGCTGCTTGGCGCTATTTACACACACGAAATGACTCACATGGCGTAACAAATGTATCTCAAGCATACCCAGTTTGTTTGCGAAGCCTATGAAGACGAGACGATCCCACAGTACGGATATTTGCTCGTGGACTTGAATTAGCAATCCACCCTTTACTCTCTCCGGTTGTGGGTTCGGGCCTTTTCGTGGTGGGGAAGGGGTTCCATCCACTCAAAAGTGACGTTTCCTGAACATGATGTCAACAGGAGTACGGAAGCATGCTTCGGACAGCCCTGCCAGATTTGGTCCGGACCATTCTTCCCTGGATTGATGAGGAGCTCGTAACCCTTCTATTCGAGATTTCGCAACGGTATACAGAAAGGCCTTTGGCTGCGTCCGTGCTCACAGAATACGTGGTTCAATGATGGCGCATGCGAAGTAGAAAACTGACCGTGATCCAACCGCGCATCCCTTCAAACCTTCAAGAAAAAGGCCACCGCCTTCTAGCAGCGAGGGAAACACAATGCCAACATGGCGTGGAATGAGAATGCCATCCTGGACACACACATGGCAAAGTTGATGAATGAGACGATCCGGTAACGCAATTCACCCACAAGACTGGGATGTCTGAAAACATGAACGTTCCTCAATAACTGTTTGGCAATGCCCAGCCTTGGACCTGGATGCAGCATGTAGCGGACGACAACAAAATCTTTGACACCTCTCTCCCTTCCCAAAACAGGCCTGTGAAACCTACTAGAAAGGGGGCTTCGCGAGGGAGAACTCAGTCGTCATGTATTTCCACACTGCTCAGTCACAGCACAACCGATGTGTTTCCGAACAACACCTAGCCCATTGCGTCACACATCTCCCCGATCCCTTGCATCTCCCAGGACAATGAGAATGTGGCATGGTGGATATTCAGCACCCGTAATCGTGGTAAAACATCTATAAAGATACGGTGCGGTAACAGGGCACTTCGTGGACAATACTTATGCCTGCAAACTAGCAAAGTCTTTGTGTTGGACTCGCGTAATCTTATGGTGCAATACCACGGTCGAATCAATGGGACGAAAGCACTCCCGTTCGTCAATGATGTAGATCTGGCATACAATGACCACAACTAAAAGGAATTAACGAGGAACGTGTTATTCCACATCATTAACACGTTGTAGCTATTGGGACTGCTGTTCGAGGGCTATGTCGGACCCACCACTAATCAGACAAAACATGGTTGACCTGAAGGCTGGTTCTCTGGCTCCATTTCCTGTTTCAGCACGTGGGCGTGAGTGCCTCGCACAGCATGTACCCATATAGTGCGTACATCCAAACGTTTCTCTCATACGATGTCGACGCCAGAACGGCCTTGTTCCACAGTGACACCTCGGAGAGCCAGGATGGAAGGATACCAACGAGAAATGAAAGTCAAGGGAGGGTTTTACATAGGATAGGTCGTTATCCTGGAGCGTTCGCACCCGGATCTGTTGACAGTCTTGATTGCAGATAACATAGCACCAAACTTAAAGATCTTCATCGAAGACGTGGTATTGTTTGCCCACAAAGTGAGCCGAAAATCAGCTGTGCAGCTGGATCACATTTGGTCTCACTCCGCAGTTTCCTATTTTTGGCAAGTGGGACTCCCCAGAACAATGCATGATGGGGAATTTCCCCTGCTGATGTTAACTGTAAAATTGAGACTTTTGTTTCCTTCCTAGATTTTGTTATGAAGAGTACACTTCAAAGTTCAATTGCTAATAAAATACTGTAAGATTATGTAATTTTTCTTTAATATGAGGAGAAAAGACAATATCAAGGGAGGTAACTCTGGACATCCTCGTAGATGGGCTGTTTTCCAAATTTTTATCTTTCGATGTAAAAGACGATGAAACGAGCTATCGATGAACTATCCAAACAATATTTTTGATCTTTCAGACATTCCATGTAGTAGTCAATCATTTCTCAGTTGAAAACACCATACAATTCCCAAGGGCCAAACTGGGGGTATTTTCCGTAATTGTCATGTTTGGGGTGGGGGTGGTTTGTCAATTAATTCTAGGTGTACCTGCCTACCTAGCTTTAATAACTCGGGCTTTTTTATACACCATTTTTTAGCTGAAATTCTTAAAAAAAAATCATATATAGTTATCGATAGTCACATCAATCTGTTTATGTATACTATGATTGTCTTTTTGAATTTGGTGCTAATACTGTTATGTGGAAAATGGAATAGGTCTTTGGATTATGGACGCGGATATTCTCTAATGGGCGACGGCTGGATTATGAATGACGGACTAGACGCTTGTAATTTATCATGACCAAGGGGGTTTGTGATAGTGTATCACTGCCATTTGAAGGCCTCACACGAAAACTGTTTTCTACATCCTTAAAGAGTCTATGATTATCACCCTTGCGCAAGGAGGTAGCATCCCATGTGTACAAAAAGAATTGCAGGTCAACCATTGTATTATCCCCAATGTTATTGCATAGTCAAGCGGGGGAGGCGCCCTGGGTAGGTTTGTTTTGTGCCCCATTTGAGTAGCTATCCATGTTCAATCAATCAAAGGACGGTCTGTCAGTTTGGTAACGGAAAACGTGCAATTTGTCACCCACTCCACGGTCAAATGAGTGTTGGGACGACGCTTCCGGGTTCATTGTAGCGGATCTAAGGTGCCGATCTGGACCAAAACCGGCCTCAGCGAGGCACGATGGGTGCTGATGAAGGAGTAGTCTAAGACAAGGACAGTAGTACCGCAGTTGGTCTCTTTACAGTAGTTAATACCCGATGGCTAAATTGAGTAGTAAGACAGTGACTTCATCCTTACAGATGGCCTCGAAATAGCTTCGTATTAGACTAGAAATGTCGACCTGGTGGAAATTGTACGGAAATTAAATCTTCAGCTGACAATGAATCATTGATAGATTTTGGCCCAGTGACGCCTGTACATCTCACTCAGTGGATGGGCCTAGTCGGATACGGTCGCGGGATCGTTCACGAAATATACATCATCGCTAGCGTGGGGTGGCATGGCTGGCTCCCCAGGACCGTTCATGCGTTGGATGAGAGGTGGATGCATGTCAGGCGGGGCGGGATGGTCGGGGGATGAGTAGATTCCTCAAGCCGTTGGGTAGATGGTCCCTCTGCTTTGATGCGGGCCTCAGTGGGGCGAGTCCATGCCGTACACGTTGGTGGCATCGTAATTGACTGATTCGTTTGTAGCGGAGTCCGCAATCCGCGCATTTGTGACGCAGTGACTGGGAGCAGATCGTACATGTATCCGAACAACAGTGCCGTGGCGGAGTAAATGGTCCAGGTGTCTGAATGGTTTCGAGCAAGTGGTACAGGAATACTGGATGGAATATTAAAGCTTGTGGGCGATATTGTCTACGGATCTTCAACTCGTGGGGTTGGGGAGGGGGGCCTCTGCCTCTATGGGCTTTGGCAAATGCGACCCAATGTGTTGTATGCGTTGGTGTCGCTGCAACTGATTCAGACTGGCAGGCTCGTGGGGGCTGGCAGAATCGTGGCGCTGTAAGACATGCAGAAGAGTAAAGGACTGCGAGCAGATCGTACAAGTGAACATCATGGGAGTTGAAAGACTCTGTTGTGCTGGAGTATAACTGGTTCAAACTGGTTCAAAGCCGTTCAAATGTGTACTCCTGGAAATTCCCCTTGCTAACAATCTATTAATGGTAACCAGCTTTTAAGTTATGATCGCATGTACGAATGATCTCCTCAACACTGGGATCAATCTTCATATATGCTCCTTACCTCAGAGGGTTTAATCGATCTCCACAGACGCTGAAATCGGGAATCAACCTCCATGGGGACTTAAATCATCTGGTCTCTAGATTGGCGAACGTGATCCATGGATGACTGTGATGGCGGCTCAATTCAATACCACACTCCTAACAAAAAGTACATGCACACGTGCGTGAAGACATAAAACTGTCCAGTCGATGAACTGGCTTCGAGCAGATCGTACAAGTGTTCATTGTGGTAAAGTGCCTGCTGAAACGTAGCAGGTTGACAATGCTATTCTCGACGATGTGTATTTCTATCACGGGTCAATAGACGTAGAGTCTGTATAACCAGGCCACATTCCCATCGTTCAGGGAGATGTAAGGGGTGCGATTACTAGCTGTGCGAGGTAACATAACGACTGATGTGGGAGTCGGGCCCTCGTATTAATAGACGTTCCAAGCCTCGGGAGTCGGGGATCGGCTGGGACGTGACACGAATCTCGATCGGTGTGTTGTTTGGTGCGGTGTCACGGATGTCTGCTGCTGCAGCCAGTCCCAACACTGGTGATTTCCGATCATCTTATGGCCGGTGCTTGTCTGCCAACCCTTGGCCGAAACCCTGCCATTCTCTGGGGGGCCACCTGTAACCTGCGTTGACGCATCATATCATTCACCAAATCCACAACATGGGCGGCGGACATCACTCGGTATTTAATCAGAGGTTCATCGTTTTCGTTCCAGGACATGTTTGGATTGTCTTTCAACAGCTTCAGCAACAAACCAGTCCTCCTCTGGAACGTGGCAGCTAGGGTCTTCATAACTTGTCTCTCACCCACTGCAGGGCTGAGAGTGGTACGCCATGTGAACAACGGCTGTGGGACAAGTTGTGCGGCCTGTACGCGTTGTGCTGGCTGAGCGACTGACCCTGGGGTTGTTCCAATTGAGGTGGTTTTGTTTTGCCCATGAACGTGATGTAGCGTTGAAGCACCTGCTTGTACTGTTGTACTTTCTCGCTATCGCTTAAATCCCTTCGTTGTAAAATATAGCTCATGTCCTCATCGAGCGTGTTCATTGATTTCGCCATCGGTAGAATCGGATGCAGAAATTGTACGGTGTACCAGGCGTGGGTCCAGCACGGACATTTCGGCCATCGACCGAAAATTCAACACAAACGGAAAACTAGCAAGGAGGCAGCCAAAGTCGACAAGGTAGCCCCGAGAAACTCGCCTTCCTGTAAGATGTTTTTATTCAGCGCTTGCGGGCCTTTGGACCAGGGTACGGAGAACTGTCTTGTACTTGACCAACTCGACCTTTTGAGCTGGAGTCAGTGGAACATTGCCTTTAAAGATATTGAGTCCAATGCCACATAGACAGCACAAGAAGTAGGCTCCCTCAAAAATGGTCAGAACCAAGAACGCAAAATGCAAAAATAAGAACGGAGTCTAGAGTCCCTTACTTAATATGTATTCTCCCGCTTGCTGCTCGCTTCTAGTAGACCCATAGGCTTCACACTGTTTGACACATCAGTACAGAGAGAGAGAACAACAAGCCTATTGGGTGTAGTCCACAGTTGCGGAATTTTGCCTCCCCCTAAAATCTTTTAAATTAATATAACGCCAGGTTTGACCTCATAAGAATTGCAAAAGTGTGGCTGTGAATTAGGGCTTTTTGCAGCTTACGAGCACATGGAGTACTTTACAGTGAGAAATGGTATGGTTGGTCCTCTATTTTCGGTAGTAATTTTTGTTGATCTTCGGGCTAGGCAGTCGGTGGGCGTTATGGCAATCGATTGTAAATCTTTTTTATGCTGGCCAAAGAATATCACCTATAGCCATACTATATAGGTAATAGAGGCTATACGTACGTGAAGGGTTTTTTTAAATGATAAAGTGTGTACCCTAGTACGCATGACACAGCTTATAAATTTAAGGAACCGTTAATTCACGGAAAGAATTACTGAAATAGGTAGCCCACATCCTTTTCATAATGTTACCTTAATAAAACAATGTAATTCATACGACAAACACATTTAATAAATTACCAAATAGCATGAATTGGTAACATGCACTTTTCGATTTTTAACCAGGGGCCGCAACTCTGTTGCCACGAAAATTGACTCACCAACTGCGTAGAATGTGCTTTCTTGCCGTAAACGAAGGCTATGTTTTCTTCATTTCCTACAGTTCTCATGAACGAAACGAGCTGGAATTTTCAGGGCACTCGTATAGAGTGATAAGTGATAGACTTGCTATATTTTTAATCCAGAAAATTAATTTATTTTTAATGTACCCGGTTTTCTGTATTTTCGTTCTCGAACATTTCGTCTCGAAAACCCGCTAAAAAATTAAAAATCATGACGTAGTCAAGGGCTAGACGGCTGAAATTTTTAATACGAGTCCCTGATTTATCTGAGATGAATTGGAACTAAAAATTCTACGAGCGGTGAGATGTATTGTAAAATGACACCCGTTTATAATTCAGAAAGAAGCACACGTCAATTTTTCATGGCCTGAAAATATGCATAAAATGGGACCGCTTTCACCTACGTCCGCGCATTGTCTATATATACTTGCCCCTCTGGAATAGGATTACCACAAAAACTTTTGAGATGTCAAGAACTCAAACCAAGATGTCCACCACTACGGGACCACGTCAGAGAAGTGACAGAAGAAGAATGAATCGATGGATAGGGGAGGAACAGGAAGATGTTCCCTATTTGACCAGAGCCAAACAAAGATCGATGAAGAGGGAGATAAAGCAATTCTGGAAGAGGGAGTTCCGGGGATGGCAGTCCATGCTGCGGGGAGGAGTGGGCGCCAGGCACGCCAGCACTGCGGAGAATGTTCGGGCCCTGCTCAACGCAGCCCGAACAACAGTTGACGAGGCGGGATGGTTTCATCTACTAGCAAGGGTGATGAACGAAGCTACACCCACTACCCCGCCTCCGGTGCTGGCGGTCCAGCCATTTTCTCCATCTCCACCGGCGCCCTTTCCTCTACTAGACCTGCCAGCCCCTGTATTCCCGGAACCCCCGACCACAACAGTGATTGCTCCAAGCGCTATGCTGGACGGTGTGCAAATCTTGCCGGACACGGACGAAGACACAGAGGCCGACGACAGGGAGGTGATGATGCATATGTACACCCGTCAACCCAATGGATTCTTTTCCGTCAGCGGGATGAACTACGGGGAGTAGACAGGCAAACTCCCTGGTACTACGGGGAGTAGACAGGCAAACTCCCTGGTGAAGAAAACACCATATCAAATTGATCCAAACGTTCTTTTAAGAGCGAACCAATACTTCCGAAAGAGGAAGCTTCTCTAACTTGGGCACACCAATTTCAAAAAAAAGCACAGATGTCCCACATTTCTCCCTTTTTATTAGCAAACTACATCACCCAAAAAAACAATCCCTGTCCTATATCAACAGTTCTTGTGAGAACTAATCTCTCTATATATACACAGGGTTTTTTTCTTTTTCTCTATCCCCCCATTAATTTAATATTACACAGTCCGAGGGTATAACGGACTTTAAAATTTTTAAACCCCGGTATGAGGGAAAATTTATTTTGATAAGAGTTGGGAATTTATTTGAACGAACACAGGGATGTGATCTCGTGTTAATTTTTTTTTTGTGCGTGGTTAGAAGTTCCCTTTCGGAAAACATGGTTGGTTTTTAAAAAAACCGTTGGAATATGTAAATATAGCCATTTACATCGTTGAGAGGGCCAGTCTTCTATTAGCACAGACGGGGCAGGTTAAAGGCAGTAATTCACACTGTACGGGTGTGTTGTCCGGTACACAGGTGGGTATTCCGGCTCGACGATGGATGCAAGTTTCGCATAATGCCTGATGACCACAAGGACCGATCGCATATTTTGCAAACTGGTTAGGACATTCAATGCAGTGTATATATAAAGCGCTTTTTCGTTCGGTGTTGGATCCCAATGTTGATGTTGTTATGGCCCAAACATAATACACTGCGTCGTGGATTTTTTTTGGAGTTATTTTCTTGATCGTCTCTGTTATTCGGCTTGGTCTTGTAGCTTTTCTGTTTTTCCTCTCTTGTCGCCTAGTTGTGTTTTGTCTTGCGTCTACCCTCTTCAAATCTTCTTCTGTTTTTCTTGAGTCTTCTTCTTTTTCTTGTGTATCCTCTTGTACCGTTTCGTCTTGTTTCAACAGCGTTGCTAGCAGGCTGTCTATCTCGTCTATACGTGAGTTTTCGGCTGGATTAACATCGGGTGGGGCTGCAAGGTCGAATAAGTTACTCGATGTTTCTGCAGGGTCTTGGTCTGTAGTAGTTGCAGGATTGTTCCGGGGTGGGGGTGGTGGAAATATTTCCTTCATTATTTCAGCTATCCACGGTTCGTCATCTACCAATTTAATCATACCGGGGGGGAGTTGTAGTTGATTCTCATCATTTGGGAACAAGTCGGATGTATCAATATCCATGATTTCAGTGCAGGGTGGTGGCTCCATGACTGGGTCCTCAATTGTGAATAATTAAAAAAAAATCTGAGCTATTTATAGTGTAAAAGACGCGGACCGTAGCGAGAACACTCTAGCTGTATGCTATATTTATTTACGACAAAATATCTGTGTTTCTTTTCCAATTTTAAACAGCTTGTCATTTTACAATAACTGTGAGTGCACCTATATTTTTATTGCAAGTTGAACTGAGGCAATTCAGTGTATAGTATTAAAAAAATTGAACAATCTAACGCTAGACTAGGCGGTTATTTATTAATTTTTAGGGGATTTAAACCCATAAGGTTCGTGTACGGAAGTCTGAAAAACCAGGTACATGGGAAATAAATTGATTTTCCTGGCTAAAAAAATTACGTGTACACTGGGTTACAGTCTTATCATAGTTCCCTGAAAAATTATAAGGGATTTATCGAAAAATAATAGGTAATTTTTAATGCTTGGGCAATGGTAACACAGCTCTATACAGTGGGGCCAGTCTATCTTGCACTGACTGACTCCGTCCGATTTTGCACTGACTCACACCGTCCGCCATTTTGAAACGCACCTGCTACCAACAGGCCGCCATTTTGAAACACACCACCCACAACACACACAAACAGGTCACCATTTTGAAACCCACACACAGCCGACTATAAATAAACGTGTAGTATGTTCACATTTATTGGCAACTACAAATCATGAGTTTAAGAAGACGAGCCCTGTTCACCCATCATCCTAGAGATCCAAGAAATGCTGCTGCGGCTACAGAAGAACATAGAGAGATAATTAGCCGAGAAGAAGATGGCGGAATCACCATTGTCACCAGTTTTGAAAGAGTTATTGAAGATGAAACGGCGTTAATAAGAAGTACAGAAGAACTCGCGGGTGATGTGCGAACAGAAGAGGATAGAAGAATGAGAAGTGAACAAGACAACAACAGAATGGAGGGCGTACAAGAAGAAGATAACGAGGACGACACCCGTGATGGGGAACAAGACAGCGGATGGTTAACTAGTAGACCTCCAACAACTACAACAACCACCTCGCCTGCAGAAACTCAAAGTATAACGACTTCGGCTGAAGAAAGAGTACCACAACGATGCCGACACACAGACGAGATATCACGCCTCAACGAACAAATTATCGACATGAGGGGGGCGATGGTTGGGATGGAGACGACGATGAATGGAATGGAAGAGGAGATTGCCAGACAAAACAAACTACGACATAGTGAAGAAAAAACAAAACAATGTAGTATCTGCACGGACCAGGAAAGCTTATACGCGGTACTACCCTGTGGACATCTGTGTGTGTGCAAGGATTGCTGGGTGCAACTGTCGTGTGAAGGAGCCATGTGCCGATGCATTGACGCCGGAGAGTTGCATCTCAAGATAAAGTGCCCCATATGTAGAAAGCATGTGGGGGGCGTGAAGCGAATATACCGTGCATAAGTGTCTCGTGTGACACTATCAAAGGCCCTTTTCAGGACCAACCCATCTTTCCGAAAGAGAAAACTTCTTTCATAAGCACACCAAAATAACACCAGCTCCCATCATCCTTTTTTCCCAAAAAAAATTTTTTTTCAAAAAAAAAAAAAAAAATCTTCACACACAAGGTGAACATTTTTTTATTTTTGAGGTAGAGGGTCGAGTGAGGTATCATATTGAAGCTGACGTGAAATGCTTCACATTGATACCTCACTCGACCCCATTGGACCACTAGGGGCTCCCCTAACGCCAAAAAGGCTATTTTGAAGAACGATATCAACACCTTGTGTATGAAGATTTTTTTATTTTGGAGGTAGTGGGTCGAGTGAGGTATCAAATTGAAGCTGACGTGAAATGCTTCACATTGATACCTCACTCGACCCCATTGGACCACTAGGGGCGCCTCTAACCCCAAAAAAGGCTATTTTGAAGATTGAAGATTGATATCAAAAATATCAAATATCAAAAATAGCCTTTTTGGGGTTAGAGGCGTCCCTAATGGGCCAATCGGGTCGAGTGAGGTATCAAATTGAAGGTGACGTGAAGGAGCATCTGATAGACTGGGTGTGGGCTTGAATTAGGGTGATTCTGCGCATGCGCAAAGATGATATCAAAAATATCAATATTCAAAATAGCCTTTTTGGGGTTAGAGGCGTCCCTAATGGGCCAATCGGGTCGAGTGAGGTATCAAATTGAAGGTGACGTGAAGGAGCATCTGATAGACTGGGTGTGGGCTTGAATTAGGGTGATTCTGCGCATGCGCGAAGGCCGAAGGCTATGAAAATAGCCTTTTTTGGAACTAGGAGAGCCCCTAGTGACCCGATGGAGCCGAGTGAGGTATCAATGTGAAGGTGAGATGAAGGGACATCTGATGGACTGGTGTGGGTTGAACTATCAGCATTCTGCGCATGCGCAAGAATGGAAATAGACGTTTTGGAGCTATTTGACTATTAAAAAGGAAAAAAGAATGAACACTAAGCATTTTTTTAATTTTCTACTATTTTTTATTAACACACAATGAACGTATTCACAATTGAATTTAATACAATTATATTTGAGTATTGAATTTTTTTAATACAATTAACAGTGAAAAAACTCTGAATTTTTGAATACAATTATACACTCTCCAGATCAATAAATGTTTTCCTTGTTCTCAATAGTTCGTCAACAAGACTTGTTTGAATTCATCATCATCTTTCTGTCCTTGGTGCGCATAGATGTACGTCACAATCTCTTCACGTGGGATTTTGGAAGGACAAGCCGCTACCACTGCCAGGGCAATTTCCGTCTCGGTCACAGCCTGTAGTGCTTCAGTGAGGCTCGCGTATGAGGCTACCAGAGTGTTCAGGTGAGGTCTGATGAGCTGCAGGACTGTGTCAATGTACTTCTCATATATATAGTTCGACACCTGGTAGGCCAGAGTTTGACTAATTGTACTGGCAAGACTCTGCAACTGCCGCCAGGCCGTTAATTTGAAAGTGACACCTTGAGGACAAGCAACCAACTCTTGCGTATCTAATCGCTTTCGCCATTTTCGAATATGCACCAGGAGCTGGTCGTTGAAATAAGCACAACTCACAAAGATGTCGTCACCCAGAGGAAATTTCGCTTCGTCATTTCCCTGGTCACGAATAACCGCATCGATGGCGTAATCAAGGTTCTCCAGTTGTTGCCAGGTGTCCAAGTTCATGGCAATATGCTTACCAGGTCTGTCGTTAAAGCCCGCTGCATTAAAATGCACTTCTTCGTCTTTTACACTGACCGTTAAATAGGGTGAGAGCTCCCAAATGTCCTTGTGGGCTGCCTGGTGAGCCGCTTCGATCAGATTGTTGATCTCCTGGACAGACATAGGAAGTTCTTGTTTCACAGGCACTTGCTGGGGTACTACTGGCGCCTCAATGACTGGTATTTGTAACGGTGTTAGACGGGGACGTTTGGGGCGTCCAGCACGTTTAGCAGGTGTACTCTCTGGGGTAGTGTGCGTACGTTTGCTGGCTGTACGCTCTGGGGTAGTGTCCATCACTAAGATATCTTCATCTTGTATAACGTCGTCGGCTTCAAGTAGATCTGCTAGTTCGGCATTTCCCGTGTTCTTCAACGCCGTCACGAAGGCTAGAAATCCATAGTAGGTAAATTGCCGTACCTCATCGATGAGGGCTGTGTTTTGTGCTGAAGGGGTTTTCTCCACCATGATTTCTTCGACACGCTGTTCCAGGAGTATGTTTTCCTCCGCCATAAGGAAATCACATAATTCATCCACATGCTCCATCTCATCAATCAAACGAATACGGTACTTGGCAAGCCTCAATAAAAATAATGATGATGACGTCATGACTATGGCTGGTGAAAAACTATTACGGAGTAATAGTCTAGTGAATTGGCACTGGTAAAATCGAAAAAAGTAAATGGGTCTCTACAGCTGATACAAGTAGGCAAACTGGCTGGATGGCTGACTGGATGGCTGGCTGGCTGGCTGCGTGGCTGGCTGGCTAGAGGTGAAGCAAGCAGGCAGGCTGGCAGAGAGACAGGCAGGCTGGTCAGGTCAAGTAAGTGACAGTGGCACGCAGAGTAGTGCATTGCATACTCTCCTTTCCCTAAAAATGGACTCCTTTTATATCCAATTGACCTCATTTGCATATTTTCAAAAGGGTGGACAACAAACAGGCCGCCATTTTGAAACACACCACCCACAACACACACAAACAAGCCGCCATTTTGAAACACACCACCCATAACACACACAAACAAGCCGCCATTTTGAAAAACCCAAAGACCTCATTTGCATATTTTCAGTAACAACAGGCCGCCATTTTGAAACACACCACCCACAACACACACAAACAAGCCGCCATTTTGAAAATATGCAAATGAGGGCTGGGGATGGGGCAGGTGAAATTGTCCACCATTTTGAAACACACCACCCATAACACACAACTACAAGCCGCCATTTTGAAACACACCACCCATAACACACACAAACAAGCCGCCATTTTGAAACACACCACCCATAACACACACAAACAAGCCGCCATTTTGAAAACCCACACACCTCATTTGCATAAACTCATTTGCATAAACTCACGCATGCGCACACACACACTTCCAACCCAAAAACAAATTCTGCGCATGCGCAGTGAGGCGCTATTAGTCCCAAAGACTTGCTCTATACTACTAAGATGGCTCATACATGAAGATTCCTGCTTACAGCCATGGCATATTATTGAGAATGTTTACAAATATATTGTTGTCGTGTTTGACTACATGAGACAACCAAAACGAGGTTACCAAGAAGAAAAAGCTTCAGAACTGTTTTTTATAGCACAAGAACTTTTTGTGCATGAATGAGCAAGACGCAAACCTGTTCAAGCTTTACAGCATACCGGGTCAACATCGATATATAACAAGCGCTCAAGGGGCTTCAATATACGCCCGTATATCTGAAATGACATTGGTCCAAATTACAAGGTAGCCTTGATTCCAATTGGTAACTAGCAATCCAGAGAAAGGTCTACAATTTTGTGCTTCTGAGAATGTAACCTATATCACATCATATATTGAATGATAAACTAAAATGAGCTTAATTCTTGGTAACTAGTTGACCTTGAAGCAAGAGCCGAAAGCTCAAATATCCCACACTGAAATCGACAATAGTCAAACACAAGAAAATAGTAGTTTTCCTGCAAATGGATTCCTTCCAGGCGAGATAATTTTCCACGAAAGAAGAAAAAAAGTGATGAAGTATACCTTTGTTCTTGAGTTAATAAACAGGTATGAAGTTTATAAAGGACCTCTCTCCCCATTAAATTAGTAAATGTATGGTTTTCATTTCACAACAGTTTAACTAAATGTAGCTGTTTCAAACATGGGAGACAACTCCACAGGACAAATGCCATATACATGTAATGGAGAGAACTCTGAATATTCCAACCTAACACATATAGTCAGCTAAACTTGATTCAGTTTTGGGGGACTGTGACCTTGACCTTTGACAAATTGATCTCAAAATGTATGGCTCCTCTTTGCCATGCGAGTAAGGTATACTCAAATTTTGGTACCAATCCATACCTTGAAACTAGAGATATCGCATGGACAACAAATGTTAATGGATGAATAAACAGAACGCAAGTAGTAGTGTCTACTGAAAAAAACCTCCCCTTTTGCCGGGGGAGGTAACTCTTGCATCCGACAGGGGGCGCCACCAGCTCAAGGATCTCATTTTTGTCCCCACCGGGTAAAATTTAAGGGGGTACTTGGTCGATGGGGAGGAAAACTACCTCCAACACAGAAGAGTTCCAATGCGGAGGTAACTCTTGACGCACTTTTGTGATTTTTGGCAAATGCCGGGTTATCTTCCCTGATTCGAACATTTGCATATTAAATCTATACAGGAAAATGCCTGTATGGGGTATGGATGGTCCGATTGGGTCGTATGAGGTATCAATGTGAAGCATTCGTGAAGGAGCATCCGATGGGGTGGGTATGGGGTTGGAATATCGTCATTCTGCGCATGCGCGGTAGATCAAGGGTATGGAATACACGTTTTTGGACCTAGGGAAGCCCCTAATGGTCCGACAGAGTCGTATGAGGTATCAATGTGAAGCATAGGTGCGGGGGCATCCGCCTGGACTAGTGTGCTCGGACCACTAAAAAAAAGTCCCTAGCCGTTAACCCCTCTAAATAACCTCTGCCATAGAGGACAAGTTTTTGTGCTGATTTTTTCCCCAGCTTCCTTTTGATAATGAGACAAGGGCATGCATGGCCAACATTAAGCATGACAAGTGCCCTTTTGAGTTGTGACTTTTATTTTGAATTCACTGCCTGAGTCTGAGGCACTATATGCAGGTGCGTAGACTCTGCTTTTTGCAGGTAAGTTATTCGCCGGAAGTACGGTGCTTGCCAACAGGACGCTCTGGCTCGAAATTTTGATGGGCGACCCCCGCCAAGAAGTAGATGGCGATGCAGGACTTGAATAACGAATATTATGGATTAAGAATACTGATCAGCGATACGGATTTGATATTTTGGAACATCATGATGTCTTGCCGGCATCATTGAAAATTGTTGACCGCTTCTCTCTTGCAGGAAACAAGCCTATGTTTATGTATACTTTTGTCTTTTTGAATTTGGTGCTAATACTGTTATATGGAAATGGAATAGGTCTTTGGATTATGGACGCGGATATTCTCTAATGGACGACGGCTGGATTATGAATGACGGACTAGACGCTTGTAATTGAATGGAACTACAAACTGCCAGGAGATGAAAGTCCAAAAATAATTAATAAATCAGCCAGGTGCAGTTTCATTAACATGGCCGTCAATGTAATTTTAATAATGGTCCGAGCCCTAGTGGCTCGGGCGTTATCACCATTCTGCGCATGCGCAGACAGGGAATTGTGGGAAAAGGGTATGGAAATAGACGTTTTGGTGTCTAGGGGAGCCCCTAATGGTCCTAAGCAATCGTATGAGGTATCCATGTGAAGCATTCGTGAAGGAGCATTCGATGGGGTGGGTGTGGGGTTGAAATAGCGGCATTCTGCGCATGAGCGGTAGACCAAGGGTATGGAAATAGATGTTTTGGGATCTAGGGGAGCCCCTAATGGGCCGATAGAGTCGTATGAGGTATCACTGTGAAGCATTCCTAAAGGGGCAGCCGACTGGACTAGTGGTTCGGCCGTTGTCAACACTCTGCGCATGCGCAAACAGGGAATTGTGGGAAAAGGGTATGGAAATAGACGTGTTGGGGTCTAGGTGGGCCACTATGGGTCCTATGGAGTCGTATGAGGTATCCATGTGAAGCCTATGTGAGGGGGCAGCCGCCTGGACTAGTGTCTCGGCCGTTGTCACCATTCTGCGCATGCGCAGACAGGGAATTGTGGGGAAAAGGGTATGGAGATAGACGTTTTGGGATCTAGGTAAGCCCCTATTGGTCCGATGGGGTCAAGTGAGGTATCAATGTGAAGCGTATGTGAGGGGGCATCTGCCTGGACTAGTGTCTCGGTCGTTGTCAACATTCTGCGCATGCGCAGACTGAATTGTGGGAAAAGTGTATGGAAATAGATGCTTTGGAGTCTAGGTGGGCCACTATTGGCTCTATGGAGGCGTATGAGGTATCCATGTGAAACATTCGTGAAGACGCATCGGACGGAGTGGGTGAGATGTGGAAGTGACGTCATTCTGCGCATGCGCAGTAGACCAAGTGTATGGTAATAGACATTTTGGGATCTAGGGGAACCCCTAGTTGGCCGATTGGGTCGAGTGAGGTATCCATGTGAAGCCTATGTGAGGGAGCATCCGCTTGGACTAGCGTCTCGGCCGTTGTCAACATTCTGCGCATGCGCAGACAGGGAATTGTGGGAAAAGGGTATGGAAATAGACGTTTTCGGGGCTAGGTGGGCCACTATTGGTCCGATTGGGTCGAGTGAGGTATCAAAGTGAAGCATTCGTGAAGGGGCATCCAGTCATGGGTGGGTGCATGTAAAATTAGGATTCTGTCCGAAAATATCAAAAGCGGAACACGGACTTTATCCCTAAAATAGGGGAAACCACCTATCAACCCTATCCCAATCTCGGAGTTCCAAGAGCTCCGGAGCTCCGAGTTCCAAGAGCTCCGGAGCTCCGCGTTCCATGAGCTCCGGAGCTCCGTTGGCATTCATCCGATTGGCTGGGTGCAAAGTTTTATATCGGCCGGGTGCCCATTGGCTCAGTGCCAAGTTTTTCGCTATAAAAAGGGGTTCAATTTGCAGTTCGGAGCTCCGGAGCTCCGAAGCTCAGAGCTCCAAGAGCTCGGAAAGGAGCTCCAAGAGCTCCGAGAGCTCCGGAACGCCGAGTTCCAAGAGCTCCGGAGCTCCACCTGTGAGTGTGAGTGTATGCCGACCTGAGTGAGTGAGTGAGTGTATGAGTGAGTGTGAGTGAGTGAGTGAGTGAGTGAGTGAGGCGTGCACAACGCTCGTGAGGCGTCCCCACGCCCGTCTTAACGCACGGACGCAATAACGACGGTGAGTGAGTGAGTCAGTGAGTCAGTGAGTGAGTGAGTGGGATCCGACTGGACTTATGAATCGTCCGTTTTCATCATTTTGCGCATGCGCAGTCTGGCCGTCGTATAGAAAGCAGACATTTGGGGGATTCGTGGAAGTTTGTTGAGTGGTTGACCATCCCGGGTGGACCGTGTGGGGTATCAGTGTGAAGCCCTCGAAGGAAAAGTGGAAATTGCCTCTCATTTGTGGGGCGCTCACTTCCGGTTGTGTGGGGCGCTGCTCTCAGCCAATCAGAAGCGAGTATTTTGACCCGGTGCATTATGGGACATATCCAAGATGGCGGCGTCTGCCTTCTGGTTCAAGATGGCGTCACGTGCGGGGTCGAAAACTGACCATTTTGGCGGAATGTGGTCATCTGGTGTCGAAAACTGGACCTTGTATGGGTCCCGCCTAATTTGGTGTAGAGATGGACCACTATTGGTCCGAATGCGTCCTGTGGGGTGTCATCTTGTAGTTCTCGGGGTGCAGACTACGATTTGAGGGATGTTCACATCATCTGTGATGTCATTGGTGAAGTCATCAGTAGGCGTAGTAGCCAAAGTGGGCATTTTGGGGCAGTGAAAGAAGGTATTTGGTGTAGAGATGGACCACCCTTGGTTCGAATGTGTCGTGGGAAGTGTCATCTTGCAGTTCTCGGGGTGTAGACTCCATTTGAGGGATGTCCACAGCATCTTTGACGTCATCGGTGACGTCATCAGTACGAGTAGTAGCGAAAGAACATGCTTTATAATTGGCTCAGTGCCAATTTTTTTCCCACGATTTGAACTGATGAGGGACACATGTTCATTCCTATATTTACAGACACTACCACCACCACCATCACCAACACCACCAACACCACCACCACCACACACCACCAACACCACCACCAACGCCACCACCAACGCCACCACCGGGCGTTGACGGGCGTCAACGCCCGGTGGTGGCGGTGGTAGCTCCCGAGTGGCAGAGCTCTTGGATCAGAGCTCTCGGAGTTCAAAGCTTGTGGAGCTCAGAGCTCGGAAATGACGTCATCGCAGGCATGCGCGCGTACCTGTGCTGCACCTGCACCCTGGTGTACCCTATTCCCTACGGACTATAGGGTACAGGGTGCAGCAACGCCCGTCAACGCCCGGTGGTGGCGTTGGTGGTGGCGTTGGTGGTGATGGTGGTGGTAGTGTCTGTAAATATAGGAATGAACATGTGTCCCTCATCAGTCCAAATCGTGGGGAAAAAATTGGCACTGAGCCAATTATAAAGCATGTTCTTTCGCTACTACTCGTACTGATGACGTCACCGATGACGTCACAGATGCTGTGGACATCCCTCAAATGGAGTCTACACCCCGAGAACTGCAAGATGACACATCTCACGACACATTCGAACCAAGGGTGGTCCATCTCTACACCAAATACCTTCTTTCACTGCCCCAAAATGCCCACTTTGGCTACTACTCCTACTGATGACTTCACCAATGACATCACAGATGACGTGAACATCCCTCAAATCGTAGTCTGCACCCCGAGAACTACAAGATGACACCCCACAGGACGCATTCGGACCAATAGTGGTCCATCTCTACCCCAAATTAGGCGGGCCCATACAAGGTCCAGTTTTCGACACCAGCTGACCACATTCCGCCAAAATGGTCAGTTTTCGAACCCGCACGTGACGCCATCTTGAACCAGAAGGCAGACGCCGCCATCTTGGATATGTCCCATAATGCACCGGGTCAAAATACTCGCTTCTGATTGGCTGAGAGCAGCGCCCCACACAACCGGAAGTGAGCGCCCCACAAATGAGAGGCAATTTCCACTTTTCCTACGAGCGCTTCACACTGATACCCCACACGGTCCACCCGGGATGGTCAACCACTCAACAAACTTCCACGAATCCCCCAAATGCCTAATTTCTATACGACGGCCAGACTGCGCATGTGCAAAATGATGAAAACGGACGATTCATAAGTCCAGTCGGATCCCACTCACTGACTCACTGACTCATTCACTCACTCACCGTCGTTATTGCGTCCATGCGTTAAGACGGGCGTTGGGAACGCCTCACGAGCGTTGTGCACGCCTCACTCACTCACTCACTCACTCACTCACTCACACGCGCGCATACACTCACACTCACAGGTCGGAGCTCCGGAGCTCTTGGAGCTCCGGAGCTCTTGGAACTCCGCGTTCCGGAGCTCTTGGAGCTCTTGGAGCTCCTTTCTGAGCCCTTGGAGCTCTGAGCTTTTATAACGAAAAACTTGGCACTGAGCCAATGGGCACCCGGCCCATATAAAATTTGGCACCCAGCCAATCGGATGAATGCCAACGGAGCTCGGAGCTCCAGAGCTCTTGGAGCTCCGGAGCTCATGGACCTCAGAGCTCCGGAGCTCTTGGAACTCGAAGCTCCGCAGCTCTTGGAACTCCGAGATTGGGATAGGGTTGATAGGTGGTTTCCCCTATTTTAGGGGTAAAGTTCGTGTTCCGCTTTTTATATTTTCGGACAAAATCCTAATTTTACATGCACCCACCCATGACTGGATGCCCCTTCACGAATGCTTCACTTTGATACCTCACTCGACCCAATCGGACCAATAGTGGCCCACCTAGCCCCGAAAACGTCTATTTCCATACCCTTTTCCCACAATTCCCTGTCTGCGCATGCGCAAAATGTTGACAACGGCCGAGACGCTAGTCCAAGCGGATGCTCCCTCACATAGGCTTCAGATGGATACCTCACTCGACCCAATCGGCCAACTAGGGGCTCCCCTAGATCCCAAAACGTCTATTACCATACCCTTGGTCTACTGCGCATGCGCAGAATGACGTCACTTCCACATCTCACCCACTCCGTCCGATGCGCCTTCACGAATGTTTCACATGGATACCTCATACGCCTCCATAGAGCCAATAGTGGCCCACCTAGACTCTAAAACATCTATTTCCATACACTTTTCCCACAATTCACTGTCTGCGCATGCGCAGAATGTTGACAACGACCGAGACACTAGTCCAGGCAGATGCCCCCTCACATACGCTTCACATTGATACCTCACTTGACCCCATCGGACCAATAGGGGCTTACCTAGATCCCAAAACGTCTATCTCCATACCCTTTTCTCACAATTCCATGTCTGCGCATGCGCAGAATGGTGACAACGGCCGAGACACTAGTCCAGGCGGCTGCCCCCTCACATAGGCTTCACATGGATACCTCATACGACTCCATAGGACCCATAGTGGCCCACCTAGACCCCAAAACGTCTATTTCCATACCCTTTTCCCACAATTCCCTGTTTGCGCATGCGCAGAGTGTTGACAACGCCCGAGCCACTAGTCCAGGCGGATGCCCCTTTACGAATGCTTCACAGTGATACCTCATACGACTCTATCGGCCCATTAGGGGCTCCCCTAGATCCCAAAACGTCTATTTCCATACCCTTGGTCTACCACATGCGCAGAATGCCGCTATTTCAACCCCACATCCACCCCATCGGACGCTCCTTAATGAATGCTTCACATGGATACCTCATACGATTCCATAGGACCATTAGGGGCTCCCCTAGACACCAAAACGTCTATTTCCATACCCTTTTCCCACAATTACCTGTCTGCGCATGCGCAGAATGGTGATAACGCCCGAGCCATTAGTCTAGGCGGATCCCACTCACTGACTCACTGACTCATTCACTCACTCACCGTCGTTATTGCGTCCATGCGTTAAGACGGGCGTTGGGAACGTCTCACGAGCGTTGTGCACGCCTCACTCACTCACTCACTCACTCACTCACACGCGCGCATACACTCACACTCACAGGTCGGAGCTCCGGAGCTCTTGGAGCTCCGGAGCTCTTGGAACTCGGCGTTCCGGGGCTCTTGGAGCTCTTGGAGCTCCTTTCTGAGCTCTTGGAGCTCTGAGCTTCGAAAATGAACCTCTTTTTATAACGAAAAACTTGGCACTGAGCCAATGGGCACCCGGCCCATATAAAATTTGGCACCCAGCCAATCGGATGAATGCCAACGGAGCTCGGAGCTCCAGAGCTCTTGGAGCTCCGGAGCTCATGGAACTCGGAGCTCCGGAGCTCTTGGAACTCGAAGCTCCGCAGCTCTTGGAACTCCGAGATTGGGATAGGGTTGATAGGTGGTTTCCCCTATTTTAGGGGTAAAGTTCGTGTTCCGCTTTTTATATTTTCGGACAAAATCCTAATTTTACATGCACCCACCCATGACTGGATGCCCCTTCACGAATGCTTCACTTTGATACCTCACTCGACCCAATCGGACCAATAGTGGCCCACCTAGCCCCGAAAACGTCTATTTCCATACCCTTTTCCCACAATTCCCTGTCTGCGCATGCGCAAAATGTTGACAACGGCCGAGACGCTAGTCCAAGCGGATGCTCCCTCACATAGGCTTCAGATGGATACCTCACTCGACCCAATCGGCCAACTAGGGGCTCCCCTAGATCCCAAAACGTCTATTACCATACCCTTGGTCTACTGCGCATGCGCAGAATGACGTCACTTCCACATCTCACCCACTCCGTCCGATGCGCCTTCACGAATGTTTCACATGGATACCTCATACGCCTCCATAGAGCCAATAGTGGCCCACCTAGACTCTAAAACATCTATTTCCATACACTTTTCCCACAATTCACTGTCTGCGCATGCGCAGAATGTTGACAACGACCGAGACACTAGTCCATGCAGATGCCCCCTCACATACGCTTCACATTGATACCTCACTTGACCCCATCGGACCAATAGGGGCTTACCTAGATCCCAAAACGTCTATCTCCATACCCTTTTCTCACAATTCCCTGTCTGCGCATGCGCAGAATGGTGACAACGGCCGAGACACTAGTCCAGGCGGCTGCCCCCTCACTTAGGCTTCACATGGATACCTCATACGACTCCATAGGACCCATAGTGGCCCACCTAGACCCCAAAACGTCTATTTCCATACCCTTTTCCCACAATTCCCTGTTTGCGCATGCGCAGAGTGTTGACAACGCCCGAGCCACTAGTCCAGGCGGATGCCCCTTTACGAATGCTTCACAGTGATACCTCATACGACTCTATCGGCCCATTAGGGGCTCCCCTAGATCCCAAAACGTCTATTTCCATACCCTTGGTCTACCGCGCATGCGCAGAATGCCGCTATTTCAACCCCACACCCACCCCATCGGATGCTCCTTCACGAATGCTTCACATTGATACCTCATACGATTCCATAGGACCATTAGGGGCTCCCCTAGACACCAAAACGTCTATTTCCATACCCTTTTCCCACAATTCCCTGTCTGCGCATGCGCAGAATGGTGATAACGCCCGAGCCACTAGTCCAGGCAGATGCCCCCGCACCTATGCTTCACATTGATACCTCATACGACTCTATCGGACCATTAGGGGCTTCCCTAGGGCCAAACACGTGTATTCCATACCCTTGGTCTACCGCGCATGCGCAGAATGACGATATTCCAACCCCATACCCACCCCATCGGATGCTCCTTCACGAATGCTTCACATTGATACCTCATACGATTCCATAGGACCAATAGTGGCTCCCCCTGACCCCAAAACATCTATTTCCATACCCTTTTCCCACAATTCCCTGTCTGCGCATGCGCAGAATGACGCTATTTCAACCCCAGACCCAGCCCATCAGATGCCCCTTCACGAATCCTTCACATGGATACCTCATACGACCCAATCGGGCCATCCATACCCCATACAGGCATTTTCCTGTATAGATTTAATCAAGCTCTACCAGGCATCCATTACGTTCTGCTTTGCGCCTCTCCATGTAGCGCTGTAAGGGTCTCACGGACTTTACCGGAGTTGACCCAAGGTCATCTGTTGCCACAGTAAACGAACATGACGACCGTCTAACTGGGCGAATTAATATCAGCCGCGATTCACCGATATATATTTCCGCAACATATATAGTTCTGAGGTTATGTGTCAAAAAGCTGCCTTCAAACTGTGACACTGTCGTTTCGTAACACACTGAATATCCGTTAAGTATATTCCAAGATAAATATACGTTTTGCGATCAGTAAAACAGTAAGACAGAACAGTTCTTGGTTTCTGCAGGAATCCTGCAAAAGATGGCGAGACCCCTACAGGGGTAAATGCAGCGTAGCGCAAAGCACCCTGGGAGAGGATGAGATTTAATATGCAAATGTTCGAATCAGGGAAGATAACCCGGCATTTGCCAAAAATCACAAAAGTGCATCAAGAGTTACCTCCCCATTGGAACTCTTCTGTGTTGGAGGTAGTTTTCCTCCCCATCGACCAAGTACCCCCTTAAATTTTACCCGGTGGGGACAAAAATGAGATCCTTGAGCTGGTGGCGCCCCCTGTCGGATGCAAGAGTTACCTCCCCCGGCAAAAGGGGAGGGTTTTTTCAGTAGACACTACTACTAACGCAACATCGCATTATACGACCTCGTCTTCGACAGGCATATGAAAATGTGACTTTTAATGATTTCTTCATTTTGGGGTCACAGTGACCTTGATCTTTGACCCACATTTTGGTATGTAACACATCATGTCCCTCTAATGTATCTTCTGGCAGAAAAAAAAAGTTATTTTTATTGATTTCCTGATTTTGGGGTCACAGTACACCTTGACCTAAATTTTGGTACACGACACATCATCTTCCCTCAATGTATCATTGGACAAAACAAAAATCATGATTTTTATGAATTTCATGATTTTGGGGGTCACAATGACCTTGACGTTCGGCCTTGACCTACATTTTGGTATGCGACACATCATGTCCCCCTAATGTATCTACTGACACAAAAACAAAGTAATTTTTAAAGATTTCTTGATTCTGGAGTCACAGTGACCTTGACTATTGACCTTGACCTAAATTTTGGTATATGACAAACCGTCTCCCCGTAATATCTCAATGGACACAAAAGATAATGATTTTTAACAATTTCACGATTTTGGGTTCAGTGACCTTGACCTTTACCTACATTTTGGTATGTGACATCATGTCCCCCTAATGTATCTACTGAACAAAAAGTTATTTTTAATAATATCCTGATTTTGGGGTCACAGTGATCTTTGACCTTGACCTATTTTTGGTATGCGACACATTTCCCCCTATTGAATTCACTCACAAAAAATTTGTAATTTTTAATGATTTCCTGATTTTCAGGTCACACTGACCTTTGACCTTGATTCTGGGGCCACAGTGGCCTTGACTATTGACCTGGAACTAAATTTTGTTACATGACAAAACGACTCCTCATAATTTCTCATTGGACTAAAAAAATCATGATTTTTAACAATTTCACGATTTTGGGATCAGTGACCTTGATCGTTGACCTTGAACTACATTTTGGTAGGTGACACATCGTGTCCCCTAATGACTGTATCTACCGACACAAAAACAAATGTTATTTTTAATAATTTCCTGATTTTGGGGTCACAGTGACCTTTGACTTCCGACCTTGGCCTATTTTTTGGTATGCGACACTTCATTTCCCCCTATTGAATCCACTCACAAAAAATTAGAAATTTTTAATGATTTCCTGATTTTTCGGTCACAGTGACCTTTGACCTCGACCTACATTTGGTGTGCAACACATCGTTCCCCCCCTAGGGCATCCACTCACCAAAAATTAGAACTGTAGATAGAAAACTGTCAATGATCAATGATTTCCTGATTTTAGGCAACAGTGACCTTTGATCTCTGACCTCGAACTCAATTTTGGCACGCGACACATCGTCTCCACCTAGCGTATCCACTCACAAAAAATTGCAACTGTGGATAGAAAATGTTCAGAGATATAGACCGGACACGAACACTTCGGTGATTTCTTGATTTTTAGGCCAGTGACCTTTGACCTCGACCTTCATTTTGGTACGCGACACATCGTCTCCCTGTAGGGAATCCACTCACCAAAAATTGGAACTGTAGATAGAAAATTGTCACAGATATAGATCGGACACGAGGGACGGATAGACGGACGGACACACGGACGGAAACAGCCATCACATAATACGTTCGCCTTTTGGCGGGCGTATAAAAAATGCGCACGAACCTATATTTGTTTTCTTTGTTTTTCCTCATATTAAACCACTATGAATGCAACAAAACACATTATTCAAAAAGTTAATTACTTTGATTCACCAGCAGCGGACATCATTAATTTAGGTTCAAGACCACAAGTCCCATACTCTTCTTATTTTACATAAATGACATAACAAAGGCCACATCCATTCTCGACATTAACCTCTTTGCTGATGACACCAGTGCTACCTTATCTGATATCGATCCTATAAGACTTGCTGAAACTATGTCACTTGAACTAGAAAACCTTAAGGATTGGTTATCACGCAATAAACTTTCTTTGAATGTGAAAAAAAACAGATTTATTTTCTTCAAACCGAATAGATCTCCAATTACGAATATTCCGAAGGTAAAAATATCTGGTTCTGAAATTGAATGTGTCACCAATTTTAAATTCCTTGGTGTGTATTTCAACGACAAATTGAACTGGCAGACCCATATTGACGAAATAACCTTTAAAATATCGAGAAATATTGGTGTTATCAGCCACATATGTCTTAACAGGAAAACCCTGATCAGGTTATATTATTCCTTGTTCTATTCTTATGTATCTTATTGTAATTTGGTGTGGGGAAACACATTCCTGACTCATCTTAAGCCACTTGTTATCTTGCAAAAAAGAATTATTCCTATAATCAGGGGCGTCGTTAGGGGGGGTCGTCCGGTGCGAACGACCCCCCCTTGGCCGCGCCAAAAAACAAAACAGAAGAAAAAGCAAAACAAAAAACAAAACAAAAACAAAAAACAAAAACAGAGAAAACAAAAACAAAATAAAAATAAAAATAGTATAAAAACATAAAATAAAAAAAAAACACGTGTAGTGGTGTGTAAAAGGCACGTTTTGTTTGTATCAAACCAGGAAGTCAAATGGAGTCCGGCATATTCTTCAATATCGATGCGGGTTTATGCGAAACAAATGTGAAAATCTATATACATTGTGTTCAGATTTGTTTCCGAGAAAACGGGTAAAACGCATCTCCGGCAACCGGAGACCCTGGAGCTTCCGGGGCCTAGGCGGCCCCTGGACCCTCGCCTGTCAGGCTGTGACGATCGCTCATTTAAGCTTTGTGTAAATGAATCGCTATCATATTGGTTCTAATGTTCCATCATGTAAAGGTCATCGGTGTTTTATGTGTTCTTTTTATGTGATAAATATAACTAAACAGTCAAATGGATTCAGGCATGAAGTATGATTTTTCAATATCGATGAGTGCTTATAAATGCGAAACATACGTGAAAATAGAACCATAAATCTGCATACATTACGTTCGAATTTATTTCTGGGAAAACTCTTAGAACGCGTCTCTGGAGATCTGGAACTTCGGAGCTTCCGGGGCCTAAACGGCTCGTGGACCCTCGCCTGTTGGGCTGTGAGAATTTCCTTGTTTTATCTTTGTGTGAATGAATCGTATCTGTAGGCATATTGGTTTCCCTCCCAAGAACTATAAGTCATCGTTTTGTATGTTTTAAATATAACTAGAACGTCAAATGGATGAAGGCATGAGGTGCGATGTTTTCAATATCGATGCATGCTTATAATTGCGAAAAAAAAATCGTGAAAATAGAATCATAAATGTGCATGCAGTATGATCAGTTCTATTTCCGGAAAAACGTTCAGAACGCATCTCCGGCTATCTAGGACCCCGGAGCTTCCGGGGCCTAGGCGGCCCCTGGACCCCCGCCTGTTGGGCTGTGATAGTGGTCCCCAACTTTCAATTACGTTCCGATGCCACTGGGTTAGCCTATGAGGTATATAGGCCCAAAGCGTTATTATTGTGTTTTCAAGATGACAAGAGAATAAAATATAATACTGATATTTGACAAATGACGTGGAAATCGCTCAGAATGCATCTCCGACCATCTAAGGTCTCAGAGCTGTATAATATAACCCTAAATCTGCATATATTATGTTCAGATTTAATTCCGGGAAAACGCTTAGAACGCATCTCCGGCGATCTAGGACCCCGGAGCTTAAGGGGCCTAGGCGGCCCCTGGACCCTCGCCTAAAATGCTATGATAATCGACCCCCCTTTGAAAATCCTAGCGACGCCCATGATAATAACTTCCAGTACTAAATATGCACACTCTAGTCCCTTGATGAAGCAGTTGAAGGTCATCCTGCTGTAGAAAATAAACGATTACATGATATTATCTTTTACCCATAGATTTCTTAATAATCCTCTCTCCATCCCAACTAAATATTCAAATTACTTTACAAAACTCTCTGAAGTCCATTGCTATCCAACCCGCCAAGCCAATCTTAATCTTTATAGGCCACGAGTCCATTCAAATCTGTCCTTTTACTCTACGAAGCTTCGCGTATTTGGAACGCCTTACCTCTTGATTTGAAGTCATGTGTATCCCAGTCCCTTTTCAAACGCCGTTTGAAGCTCCATCTTATATAACACTGTCTATTGTTTACCAATAATAATTTGAAGTTGCATTCAATATGTTATTCGTCTTTCATCGACATTGTACATAATTCCATCGCTGTATACATGTGACAATCCCCTCTTTTATGTAAAATCGTTATTTACTTACGCTATACCGAGCTCCAACGGCATATTCTCTTTATTTGTCAATTATATTATAACAAGAGCTCAGCAGTGCGACGCAGTCTATTCACCATAAAATCATTTAATCCATAAATTCTGACTACACTAATCGCTTCCTGCCAATATATTTTATTTCCTACCATTTGGGATATAACAAACCCTCTGGGGTTTTATTCCCGCCATTCTCAGTTTTATACATATATATATATACATATTGTACATACTGTATGGTGATTAAACATTTTTAGGCAACCTCTGCCAGAGAAGTGAATGGTTTTCAATATTTTTCCCAGCCTCTGTTGCGAGGAATAATTGAAGGCCAGTGGTAGGTGATTGGAGTATGATATGTGTTTGATTTCGCTGTGAGTTTGATTTTAACTCAAGGCCTAATAAGGAGTTGCTAAGAGGGACTAATTGGGTGCCTGTGCACCACTTTCTGAAAGCAGAGAAAAATCCAAAATTATGACGTCATTTGTACGAGCGCGAACAACTCAAAATTTCGATGGGCGACCCCCGTCAAGAAGCCTGTCCGGTTGTAGCACTTGAATAAAAGTACTTCTTGCCGAAATATGGGAGTCTAGACGTAATTAATGAATCGAGGAGATGCAATTACGTTAACAGTTTTTAACATTGCCGCCAATGTAAATTGTAATAGTGGTCCGACCCCTTTATCAATATTGCGGACCCTCCAAGGCACGTCCTGGGGGACAAGTCTTTTGGATAAATAATGTTCGAAATTAGTGGGCCTACTTATCGCCCCTTTTATTTTCAGATTAAATTTCCATCAAGAAAAATCGGGTTGAGGTGGAGACTGACACCTCTTTCAACATAACATTTTATATCAGATAGAACTGTTATACATAGTCTTGAATCCCACATGGAACTCAGCCAATTTTCAGCGTTCTATGTTCCACCCATTTGCGTACACTTCGCCATCCATAAGTCTTACCGCGTATAGATGACCGAGATGGTTACAGGTTGTGTTCCACCTAGCTAACAGGCGCCGCGGAGCATATTCAAAAGTGGGGGGGCTGACCCCTATCTCGGCCATAAAGTGGGGGGGCTGAAGTCGCCCCTAGACAGGGCTTATAACATTACAGCTCCGAGGCCCCTGGCTAAGATTCATAGCGTCTCCCTTCCCTCACCGCTATGCCGACGACAAATAATTTCCGTGGTGGTAACTCGAACATCTCCATGGCGCACTTATTACCTTTGCGCTCTATTGGACCTTCATTAACTTGAGAAAATGGACCGCCATGAATAAAAAATACAGAAATGGCAGACCAAATGGCCATTCGTCGGTCAAAAATTAATTACAGACGTTAAAATTATCCCTATGGAGCCTCAAAATCACCTGAAATCGAGGGTCAAGAAGATGGGCATCTCCGTCATAATAGACCCCGTGTATACAGGGGATGATGATCACAACATCGATTATGGTATTTTTATTCATGGCGGCCCTTTTTCTCAAGTTAATGAAGGTCCAATAGGGCGCAAAGGTAATAATAAGTGAGCCATGGAGATGTTCGGGTTATAACCAGGGAAATGTATTTGTCGTCGGCATAGCGGTGAGGGAAGGGAGACGCTATGAATCTTAGCTATGTCCTACCCCAACATAGAACGGTAGATAGAAGCACCTGTGCCCGACGAGTGGGCGAACTAACAGGATAGGAGCTGGGAGAATAATGTATGATTATTACTGATTATTGGTTGAGCGGCAGGTGTGCAAGGTCTATATGCATAGAACGATCCTGTAGATACCCAACTGAGAATTACAGACGTTTGGAAAGAATTATGCAGATATTAACAGTACAATAAGGCTCATTAAACTTAGTGGCTCGTTTATCATTAACTCGTCATCATCTTATTTTTATTTCTATTTTCAATGGGGCACAAGGTATTCTACACGAAATACATGTTGAAACAAGCGGACGGGTAAAATGTTAATTCTGTTTGCAGAATAAATAAATACGGTATATCATATGTTTGTTCTCAATTAATTTTTGAAGCATGAACAACCTTGTGAAGCATAAAAGAGCTATTTAATCTGTGATGAAGCATGGGAAATGGGACTTTCCATGCTTGTCAGCACACACTGCTAAAACAATGTGTGTCTTAGACACTGTAAAATGAAACTAATAATACATGTAAAATGAATCTTTGGGGTGGAGGCAAAATTGAGAATGGGCAGTGATGATAAACGAACTATTAATTTTAATGAGCCTAATCATCTGTGTCAGTATTTTATGAATAACAAAACACTCGGGTATAAATAAGCGGAGGTGAAGCAGTTTATTTTGAGCATTTGTTGATACAGTATTACTAGTACATGTATCCAGTTATTCCCACAACATCATTTTCTTGGTAAAGTGCATATATAGATGGGTGATATCTGTGAGATATGAAATGAAGATCACCCATGGCCATCCAGCACTATCAGGAGAACTTTCTAAATAGCATTGATATAATTATTGATGATATCAAGTGATTACCTGCTCAGAAATTACCACTTTAAAGTACGGGTTAACAGCAGCACAAATAGCCCTCGAAGTTGGACAGAAAAAAACAGGCCCTAGACACTAACAGAAATCTACTCATAATGCAACTTTATCCCATGGCATGTTTCTTCCTTACCATACCAATCAAACTCAACAGAAAATGCATTTAGTCATCATTCTAATGGAACTCATTCTAACTTAGATTTAAAGAGATTGCCTGCATGCTGTATTGTACATGGATTTAATGAGAGTTCCACTTCTTCCATAGAACCATTATCAATGAACTTACAACAGAAGGCACAAATACGCCCAGTAACAAAGGGGGTTCTTCCAGCATATCCAGCAGGAGAGTCCCGCATCATTTGTTCAACTCCAAAAAATATCTGCATTAAAGTGAATCTAATTCCAATGAGGTTATTGAATGTTGATAGAGTGTTGTATTAATTGGAGTTACCGTATCTATGTTCTTGTTCATAGCTCTCAACTGTGATGATCCTCTAACACTCTACATAAGCTTATGGTGTCCATCGATATTAGATCTCCTGACAGCAATCCATATATACATTATTTATATAAATAAGGCCATAAAAATCATCTTGCATAACCATGCACATGTATATACAAAATATTTCATTCTTTCATCTAGGTGGAATATTGCCATTATATCATTTTACATCCCACAATTTGTACAATGTTCAGCTGTTTTATTTACAGATGTACAAACACAATATATCTCTATATACTAATGAGTGGCCCAAGGAATCCTACCTGCACTTGGATCTTTTTACAGCATTATCTACACAGCAGTTCAATACTCTGCATTTCAAAGGTTACCTACCAGGACAGTGCCAGCCAGTCTTTTCAACAGGAGAACACAGCTTGTTAGTACACAGTGTACAGCTGCCTTACTGAATGTATAACTATACATCATCACGGTCATCAGGCAATAATATCCCGTTATATAACTTGTAAGGGACTTGGGATTACTACGCCATGACAAACTAAATGCTGTTCTTTTTTAAAATGTGAATTGTACCAATTTCGAAGTAGTTCAGTTCACATTCTTTTTCAGAATGCTAGCTGTCATATGAGTAAACTCACGTAATATGTTGAAATCTATTATTAATAGTAACATAACAAAACATGAAGCTGCGCTATCGAAACCCCTCGGCTCTGAACCCCAGCTATTATAATGTAAGGGTGTCTCTACCAATTGATTGGCTTGTGGGAAGAAATATTTACCCCTGGTATTGTAAGTGTACTTTCTTTGAAAAAAAAAAAAGTTTTCCTCCCCTGAAATTAATTTGTTTCTGGAATAAATACATACACTATAGATATACGTTTGTCATATCTTGGTAAACACAACTAAAATTGCTGAAAAGGAAATCATTAGAAGAGAGCCAAATTTGGGGAAACATTTAAGCGGTGGGAATATAAAATGACGTGTGGCAACTAAAAAGTGTTGTTAGGTTAGGTTGTTAGCAAAACAAAAAAGTAAAACTACAAATCATGTTGTGAATAAATTTTGTTTATTATAATTACTGATAAAAAAACTTGTTAGTGGAACAAGATGAGTGAATCATATTAGTAGAATAAGATCAATCAGGTGGGGGAATGGTTAGCAGTCCATTTTTTGGGAGGGATGAATAACTGTTAATGGAACTTTAATGGAAAAAGATCAATAACTTCAATGAACGAACTGTTTACGCACCTTTTGTGGGAGATATTTAATTGAATGCCACCCAGACAGCCTTATGAAAGGAGTAATAGGTCTCTGAAACACCACACTGCACGTTTGGAATGTTTGTATAGATGTGGTCAATTGTTGTTCTCATGTCTGTTGTTGGTGACAGTAGGAATTAGTGGATTTTATTAGACAAGGGGCATAACTCTGCAAAATACTTTCTGACACGACTCATTTTCGATAGGCATCTAGTTCAGGTCAAGAGAAACAACTGTATCACGTTAGGATGTTGTATATGGAACGGTTCTGAAATTATCACAATAACAAATCATAAATGGATTTTTATTTGTAAAAGGGGCATAACTCTGCAAAATATTGTCCGAGATGACTCATTTTCGATAGGCTTCTGATTTACGTGAAGATAAATAGATGTAACAAGTTTGGTTGCCATGCATGAAACGGTTCTGTAGATATCGCGGTAACGGACGGACGGACGTACGGAAGGCCGTACATGATGACGACAATACCCCTAGGCCAAAGTTGGCCGAGGGGTAAAAATTGATACACAACCAACTACCATATTTGGCAAATGTAACCTCCTCTTTTGGGGCAGCACTGCACAGTCGGTACAAAACACACAATTAGAGCTACAAATCCATTTAAGTTTAAAATGTGTAGGTAAGCTCATGGTACATGTATTTCGATAAATGATCTCAAATGTTATCCATTTCTCCTAAAGACGACAGAAATAAACTGTCAAAAATAGTAAGACTGTTCGCATGCATCTTCATACTATTAATACTTCACCAGGAATGATTGGCACAACTCAGTAGCCTGGAGATTGCATCCAATTTACTGTATGGTCCAATTACCAGCATCTGACAGTGATTAAGAACAGTTATGGACTAGTATTTTATTGGACACAAGTGATGAATACTCTTGGTTCTTTCCTTGTTCAGCGTCAAACAATCTAATCAGGTGAATGACGAATGTGGTTCCACTAACAAAACATGGGCATTTAACAAATTCACTAACATAACATGGGCATTTATCAGATCACTCATGTCTTTCAAATGGGAGCGACAAGTTCAATTGTTGGCGTTTCTTCAACTTGTCAATGCTTGTGAGAGTTTTAAGTCACATCAACATTCAATCTTTCTATTTGGGAACAAGAAGAGACCAGTATTCTAATAAATTTGTAATTGTTTCTGGTTTCATGGAGTTTCTTCCAGTGACGAGGCTTGAATCTGGTCACCTCAAATATAGTGTTTGCTGGGGCAGTATACCCAAGTATTAGCCCAGTGTCAGGTTGAATTCGGAACTGAATCTGATTTACTTGCAGTGAGTCTTATCATGAATTTCCTGTATTGTGATGCAATTTACTAGTGAGCAATCTCTAAACAAAACCAATAAATGCGGATGCATGAACCATCGATCGACAAATTATACACTACGGATCACAATTCCATGTCGATCACCAGAGATCCCTAAGAAGTTGTGAATGGGTCAGGTTAGTCTACCGATTAACAAAATAGGGGACAGCAGATGTGTCAAATGCATGACAACAATGAAGGTTCAGCACTTGGGTCCAGCAGAATACCACTGACAAGTCCCCATTGAAACTGATCATAACTGTCCATTTCCATGACTGGTCCCTCTAAGGATACAATGCTTGTCACTCCAAAGGTACAATGCTGGTCTTTGCCAAAATGAAGTTGAACTTCAAGTCGTGGTATAGAAATTTGAAATATTTAGACACAAGATATCGGTATCACAGAAATGACTATCATAACATAGTATATAAAAATGATCAGGTGAGCCACATCAAGTGACTTGGGTGACAACTATAATAGTTATAATAGCAGCAATGATGACAAATATAACCAGCAAAATACACATCTTCTTTCTCGATTTTTTCTGTAAAAAAAAAAAGCAAATAGTAAAACTGTTAATGGATATATGATCTACAGAATATCTATGAAGACTGTATATGGAAATGTCTAGACAACTATCAAAGTCTTCATGAGAAATATATTTCTATTTCCTTCATAAACATGCCCATAGATTGTGTTGAGATTTTCAATTAATAACAATATTATTACCCCTCAAGCAAATTTGTATTCAAGATTGGCTAAAAGGTCGGGTCGTATAAACCCATATACCCCGAGTGATGTCTTGCTACTCGGGGTATAAAAAACAACTCACAGCAATTGGAAACGACGCTCCCGCTTCAAAAGTTCAGCTGACCATATATCAATATTTATGGAATAACTGTCACTCACTTGTCAAAATGCAATGGAATAAAGTCATACTGCATTATTTTCACTGAAGTTTCCTACGTCTAACTCACCAAAAGGTGTCATTTGTTCCAAAAATAAAAGTCGATTTCCGAACGAAAGCAGATTGGATGGATTGTGTTGTGGCGCGCCTTTCTCACAGTGCCGTGGCAAAATGCGGACAGTTTCATAACCGAAATGGCCCGTAATAGATTTGTCCGTTGTACCGCTCATTATAAATGATAGACCTTTTTCAGTATTTTTTACTATAAGATAAAAAGGCTTGAGGGGTAATAAAGTTGTTATTCAGGTTTTTCCCCACGGGTGTATGGAAAGTTACAACCCTCCCTGAAACTGGTTTTTCCTTGGGCATGTTGGGTGTATGGAAAGTTACAACCCTCCCAGAAACTCATACACCCTTGAGCTGACACCTCAGGTTGTATGAGTTTCAGGGAGGGTCGTAACTTTCCATACACCCGGGGGAAAACCTGAATAACTAATAATATTACACAATGCTGTATGGGTTGGTGGTGTATTACTTGGGAAAAATACACAGTATTTGGTAGAGGTTGTCAGAATTGCTGAGAATTGTGTGACACAACAATCAATAAGCATCTGTGTTCATGTGCATAAAATTATTCCCACTCGCAATATTTTCCCAATATACAGACACCAATTTCTCTCACAACAATGAAAATTCACACAGCATCTATCCGATTATTCTCCATGTTGTGAAATTTTGCACATGATCTTAATGTACTTTATGCCTTTTCAATTCCGAGTTTCAAGAAAATCTTTCAAATCCACGGATAGTCAGACAAGAGAGATATGTATAATGAATATATGTTGTACTGTTTCACAAGACTAGAAAAAATCAGTGCAGAAATATTAAATTGGGAATGATGTAACAATGGAAGAACATAATTAAGCCACCAAGATATCTCACCTGATACTTAGAGGCCTGGCCCAATTCTTCAGTTCCAGCTTCCACATTCCCATAGGCTGTTTCTACATTGGCTTCTATTGTGTCTGTAAATGAATTATCCAGGTTCACAATCAGGACAACCTGCCAGTAAACCTGTGCCAAGTTCTATGGCTCCTTCTATACCTGTCATAACTTTTAAAATCTCCCATAACATGTACATTGTACCAATACCCAAATATACCCGAAAGATGCATCAACTTGTTCCTTTAAAAGATACAGTAACCCCTTCAGCCCAACGGTAAAAACTCGCATACTGCTTAACTTCTTGATTTCAACAACCACTTTTCCTGTTTCACATCAACTTATGGATACAATTTCGTTTAAATAGGTATCTTACTAAACACTTTTCCTTTAATTTGAATGATTGATAATACTTTTAGCTTCCTGTCAATATTTTTGGCTCACTTGAATAAAATGTCAGGTAAATGCACAAACAAAAAGCTCAATTTTTTTCTGTCTTTCAGAATGCAACTTGATGGAAATTTCAAATTCAGCAAAACCATTGTCTTGATTGTGTATTCTGGTGTAGCTTACCTATGACTTCTCCCTGTTCATGGATCATTGCACCGAGGTCCCGGAATATTTCATTGACATCTAATATATCGGCCTGAAAAAAACAAGAGCCCAAGGGGCTTCAATATACGCCCATATATCTGGAATTACATTGGTCCAAATTTCAAGGTTGTTTGATAGCCTTGATTCCAATTGGTAGCTAGTAATCCAGAGAAAGGTCTACAATTTTGAGCTTCTGAGAATTTAACATATATCACATCTTATATTGAATGATAAACTAAAATGAGCTTAACTCTTGGTAACTAGTTGGCCTTGAAGCAAGAGCCGAGAGCTCACATATTCCACACTGAAATCGACAATAGTCAAACACAAGAAAATAGTGGTTTTCCTGCAAATGGATTCCTTTCAGATGAGAGAATTTTTCATGAAGGAAGAATAAAGTGATGAAGTAAACCCTTTTTCTTGAGTTAATAAACAGGCATGAAGTTCATAAAGGACCCCCTCTCCCCATTAAAGGAGAAGAAAACATTTGACTAATGTATACACTGGCTGAAAGATCTATCTCCCCCGTATCCAAAAATGTAAGCAAATATTTTTTGCGATTTTTTCTACTCGATTAAATCGTCGATCAACGTGCGCATCGTTGTCTCTCAAGCGTGCCACCATTTTGGCTCGGGTCGTGTAAGCGTGTGACGTCACCCGGGCCTCTCCGCTCTCCAGCGGGGAAGGCGAAAATATAATGACATAGCATGGAGATATATTACAAACCAAGCCTTTCTTATATTGGAATGATTGACAGGAATAAGAACCGACCGTCGTGATATGACTGAACAATAGTGTAGAAAGACTAATAAACTCACTCGAATTTATTGCATCAGCCTCACTCTGCAAAAGTTCTTCTCTGGTGCGTTTGAAGTAAAATCCGGCCGACCGACGTATACACCCACTGTATCTGTTGAAATGTCTCGGTCTTTGGAAGGTTTGGAATCCCAGTTCTGTTAGAACAGACAAACGCCACACACTGCGGCATGATGCCCGTGTATTTGCGGAATATTGGCACACGACTACTATCAAATTTTAACAGTATACAATATACAAACCTGCAGCCCCGATAGCTTCTCATACTTTAACGTACAGGGCGGTAGTTTAGTATGAGCCCGACTGACGTCACGCAGCGATGCGCGCAATATGTTTTCGGCATTTCTGATTGGTTAAAATAGTCGCAAGCCGTTGTAATGGCGGCACTTATGAATCTGCCCACAGGCTTCAGTTTTTGATGTTTCAATTTGAATAGATCGGCGGTAAAAAATCGTAAAAAATATTTGCTTACATTCTTGGATACGGGGGAGATGGATCTTTCGTTCAGTGTATATATTAGTCAAATGTTTTCTTCTCCTTTAAATTAGTAAATGTATGGCTTCCACAACAGTTTAACTAACATGGGAGACAACTCCACAGGACAAATGACATATGTACATGTAGGGGAGAGAACTCTGAATATTTCAACCTGACACATAATCAGCTAAACCTGGATCAGTTTGGGGGGAACCGTGACCTTGATTTTTGACAAATTGATCTCAAAATGTATGGCTTCTCTTTGCCATGCGAGTAAGGTACATACTCAAAGTTTGGTACCAATCCATACCTTGGAACTAGAGATATCGCATGGACAACAAATGTTAACGGATGAATGGACAGAACTCGACATTGCAATACACAACCTCGTCTTCGACAGGCATATGAAAATGTGACTTTTAATGATTTCTTGATTTTGGGGTCGCAGTGACCTTGACCTCTGACCCACATTTTGGTATGTAACACATCATGTCCCTATAATGCATCTACTGGCAGAAAAAAAAAGTTATTTTGAATGATTTCCTGATTTTAGGGTCACAGTGACCTTGACCTAAATTTTGGTACAAGACACATCATCTTCCCTCAATGTATCAATGGACACGAAAAAAAATCATGATTTTTATGAATTTCATGATTTTGGGGGTCACAGTGACCTTGACGTTCAGCCTTGACCTACATTTTGGTACGGGACACATCATGTCCCCCTATCTACTGACACAAAAAAAAGTAATTTTCAAAGATTTCTTGATTCTGGACTTAGTGACCTTGACTATTGACCTTGACCTAAATGTTGGTACATGACAATCCGTCTCCCGTAATTTCTCAATGGACACCAAAAATCATGATTTTGAACGATTTCACGATTTTGGGGTCACAGTGACCTTGACCTTTGACATTGACCTACATTTTGGTATGTGACACATCGTGTCCCCTTAATGTATTTACTGACACAAAAAAAAAGTTATTTTTAATAACTTTCTGATTTTGGGGTCACAGTGACCTTTGAACTTGATCTAATTTTTGGTATGCGACACTTCATTTCCCCCTATTGAATCCACTCAAACAAATTTAGTAATTTTTAATGATTTCCTGATTTTCAGGTCCCACTGACCTCTGACTTTGACCTTGATTCTGGGGTCACAGTGACCTTGACCTGGATCTAAATTTTGTACATGACAAAATGGTTCCCAGTAATTTCTCAATGGACTAAAACCTTTTTAACAATTTCACGATTTTGGGGTCACAGTGACCTTGACCTTTGACCTTGACCTACATTTTGGTAGGTAACACATCATGTCCCACTAATGTATCTACTGGAAAAAAATGTTATTTTTAATAATTTCCTGATTTTGGGGTCACGTGACTTTTGACCTTCGACCTTGACCTATTTTTTGGTATGCGACACTTCGTTTCCCTCTATTAAATCCACTCACAAATGATTTCCTGATGTTAAGCAACAGTGACCTTTGACATCTGACCTCGACCTCAATTTTGGTAAGCGACACATCATCTCCACCTAGCGTATCCATTCACAAGAAATTGCAGCTGTGGATAGAAAACGTTCACAGATATAGACCGGACATGAACACTTCAGTAATTTCCTGTTTTTTAGGCCAGTGACCTTTGACCTCTGACCTCGACCTTCATTTTGGTACGCGGTACATCGTCTCCCCATAGGGTATCCACTCACCAAAAATTGGAACTGTAGATAGAAAACTGTTCCAGATATAGACCGGACACGACAGACGGACACACAGACGGAAACCGCCATCACATAATACGTCCGCCTTTTGGCGGGCGTATAAAAATGAACAATTCCAGGACCTGTGAATTAGCCTTCTGTATCTATACTAATGTAATTGAACACATTCTAATGAAAATTACATATGTTTAGTAAAAAAATAAAACATACTTTGCAATCTAACCACATCATACAGTCGTCAAGAATAATACTCGGTGTAGAAATACCAAGGTAATCTCTTGAAGCTGTGGTAAAATTTACTGTAGCCTCCAAGCAGAAGCTATGTTCCTTGGCTTTATACCAATTCACTGTAAAATAACTTTTTGTTTGATTCAGTCATAAGTACAGAACTAATGGGTGACTGAAATGAATACAGATTTATCTCTCTAGTGGTAGTAACACCACCTCTTCCCCATGAAACCTTAAGAGCACCCATTTCATTAAAAGTTCAATTTCTTCAATCTCTGGTTCTCAACATCACCTGGCAGGGTCCTGTTCATTAACTAAAGCTGTCGTAGTCTGTCCTCCCTCTTCCTGATCAAGCTCAGGTCCTCCTCCATCACTATCAGTGTCGTATGCTTTCCTCTATCTCTGATCAAGGTCAAGTCCTCATCACTTACCTATCATATTCTTTCCTCCCTCAAGCTCTCATATTCTTTCATCTCTCTCTCTCCCTTTCAAGGTAGGATCGTCTATCTCTTACCCCAAATTGTCATATTCTGTCCTCCTCCTCCATGATCAAGCTAAGGTCCTCTATCTCTAATCATATTCTGTCCTCCTCCTTAATCAAGTTCAGGTTCTTCTCTATCTCTTACCTCAACTTGTGACATTCTATCCTCTCTTCTACCCTCTCTCTGATTGTATTTAATGTCTTGCAGATTCATAACTTAACCTTGCCCTGCAGAGATCTCCGGCAAGGTACGAGTCCTCTCTCTGATCAAGCTCACTTCCTCCTCATCACCCACCTCAAGCTGTGGTATCACCCCTCTCTCTGATCCAGCTCTGATCCTCCTCCATCACTCATCTCAAAGTGTCATATTCTGTCCTCCCCTTCCCTTATCAAGCTCGAGTCCTCTACCATCACCCACCTAAAGCTGTCTGATTCTGTCTTCCCTCTCTCTGATCAAGATCAGATCATCCTCAATCACCCACCTCAAGCTGTTGTATTCTGTCCTCCCTCTCTCTGATCAAGCTCAGATCCTCCTCCATCACTCACCTCAAGCTGTCGTATTCTGTCCTCCCTCTCTCTGATCAAGCTCAGATTCCTCCATCACTCACCTCAAGCTGTCATATTCTGTCCTCCCTCTCTCTGATCAAGCTCAGGTCCTCCTCCATCACTCACCTCAAGCTGTCGTATTCTGTCCTCCCTCTCTCTGATCAAGCTGAGATCCTCTATCACTGACCTCAGGCTGTCATATTCTGTCCTTCCTCTCTCTGATCAAGCCGAGATATTCCTCCATCACTCACCTCAAGCTGTCGTATTCTATCCTCCCTCTCTCTGATCAAGCTGAGATCGTCCTCTATCACTGACCTCAAGCTGTCATATTCTATCCTCCCTCTCTCTGATCAAGCTGAGATCGTCCTCTATCACAGACCTCAAGCTGTCGTATTCTATTCTCCCTCTCTCTGATCAAGTTGAGATCCTCTCTATCACTGACCTCAGGCTGTCGTATTCTGTCCTTCCTCTCTCTGATCAAGCTGAGATATTCCTCCATCACTCACCTCAAGCTGTCGTATTCTATCCTCCCTCTCTCTGATCAAACTGAGATCGTCCTCTATCACTGACCTCAAGCTGTCATATTCTATCCCTCTCTCTCTGATCAAGTTGAGATCCTCTCTATCACTGACCTCAGGCTGTCATATTCTGTCCTTCCTCTCTCTGATCAAGCTGAGATCGTCCTCTATCACTGACCTCAAGCTGTCATATTCTATCCTCCCTCTCTCTGATCAAACTGAGATCGTCCTCTATCACTGACCTCAAGCTGTCATATTCTATCCCTCTCTCTCTGATCAAGTTGAGATCCTCTCTATCAGACCTCAGGCTGTCATATTCTGTTCTTCCTCTCTCTGATCAAGCTGAGATCGTCCTCTATCACTGACCTCAAGCTGTCATATTCTGTTCTTCCTCTCTCTGATCAAGCTGAGATCGTCCTCTATCACTGACCTCAAGCTGTCGTATTCTATCCTCCCTCTCTGTCATCAAGCTGAGATCCTCCTCTATCACTCACCTCAAGCTGTCGTATTCTATCCTCCCTCTCCCTGATCAAGCTCAGGTCCTCCTCTATCACTTGATCTTGAGCCTGTAAGTCCTGTCTCCTCTGTTCATCATCCACCAACCCTGTATGATCAGCCGTGAAATCATCATCATCCTACAATACACAATGGAGAACAGGATGATAGCTCTTGTCAATGTACATCCCCTTATCACAGGTAAGTACATGGTAAGAACAAACATCGGGGAGTATTGATGAATTCAGTCGAGTGTCGTTTGCAAGGGGATGTACCAATCACATGCTTAAGTTCATACCGGTACTTGTTTTGCATACATTTCCTGAAGTCATTTACTACTTATAGAAATCTGACAATATTTAAACGGGCAGGGAATAAGAAAGAGTACCACCCGCTCAAGTAATCATTTCGCTATCTGAGTACGGAAATGGCATTGGAGCATGTGCTAACATGTATTGTCTGAATAGAATACAGCTCTTCAGAAAGTGAGTATAGGAATTAATGTCGCTTTTTCAGTCATATCACAACATTGTACCTACATGTGACAAAGCAGCCCCAATGCCGCCTTTTATGGTTCTTCCTCACCGAAGTACCATGCCGCAGGCAGACAAGATTATCCACCTATTCAAAAAATTGACCATAAGTGGTCCACATCCCTGCTGGGACGATGATTTTGGTCGATGATATCCCATATCATTGATTGAAATTATGATTTTGAAAATGGAGATCTGTCTGATGAGCCATACATCCCACAAGTCGATCGGTTCAATAGTTCTCGAGTTATTGTCCGGAAAAGATCCAACTACTGAAAATCCAAGATGGCTGGCAGTCATTTTGGATTACACACACACTGTGACAGGTAATCCAAGACTGCAGAAATAATCCCAACTTTCCCCTCACCAATGTCAAGACACTCTCCAAGCTTGAAGTCAATTGGTTCAGTAGTTCTTGAGTTATTGGTCAGACAAGAAATGAGTAAAGATCCAACTGCTGACAATGGAGGAGGAGGCTGATGGAGGCCATCGGTTAAATCGTTTCTGAGTTATTGCCCAGACAAGGGAATCTTACGAAATCATGAATTGCAGACACCAGTGTTTGTAAGTCCCCCCCCCCCCCCTTAATTAGTAGTAGGGGAACAATATTATCCCGAAACGGGGACAGCCAGTTGTTGATCCATCCTCTTAATGCAGAGTGCTGAGCGAGGAAGCAACATGTTTCATTTATTAAGGCTTAGGCAGGTTAGGGTGATCCCGCTTTCTAAAATGGAGATAAAAAAGGTCTTTTTTTGCTCAATAACTTTTGATTCCTTCTTACCCAATGCATCAAAATTTCAGGCGCATTATTTATGTATTGTTCCATGTCATAAAATTAATTTGCCATGTGAAGAACCAGCCAATGTTGTTTAAACTGCGTGAAGGATGTTTGGCCTATTATTATGCAAATTAGACAGATGACAATTTACTTTTTTACTACCATTTAATGCGGATAGATATGTCTGTATGCGCCTCAAGAGGATTTTGCTGAATTCATTATGTGAACTGATTTACGGTAATTTCCCTATTAATTCACCTTCCAAATTTAATTCGAAAACGGACGATTTTTCCACTGTCGTGATTTTGTCCATCCTAATAAAACGAAAACGGGAGCATTTTCAATATACCCGTGAAACAATAAATTCGAACACTCCCGTTTTCGCCACGGAGTTCGTGCCGATGAAAGTAAAGTGAATATGTTACTAGAATCTCGTATAGTATGTCGCCGTATGCTATTATTCGTAAACGCAGAGAAACCACAGGGAATGGTACAATATAATCCGACTGAATTACTATTACTTACAGTCTATAAGGAAAAAAATTGATTCAATTAACTCCGCAGTCCTGTAATTTTATCCTAACTTGATCGCGTTTCGCCGCAGTCGGGTAAAATATATACGGTAGTCCCCCGCACGTGGTCGAGTGTCTGCACACGGCCCGCTATTGTATCATTCTTCAGTTTCCAGCGTTCGTATATCAAATATCATTTTTTCAATCAGCATTCCTTTATTTGGAAAACACGGTGAATATTTTCCGAGAAAGCAGAACTGCGTGCGAATGAATTATGTTTGAACGAAACATAAAAATCACCGACAACGATGGTCAACGTGACACGCTCTTAGGAAATTTTCATGGCGCTCCTTTTCTGTTCAAGTCTTTACGGTGGTTCATCGTCCCTCATTAATTCATGGCCCCTTTAACTTGTATACGTTGGTGATTAAATAGAATACATTTTATGCCAATATATTTTCAGATGAAGCCGGCTGTCGATCTGACCTGGAGTCAACAATCGCATGCCGCGGTTATAATTTGGATATTAGTAGTGTTTAGAATTTTTTTTTAGGAAAATGGAATAAATCCATCCACGATATGGTTCTCAGTACTGCACGGACAAAATCATCATGATATTGAACATATGAATATATTTTATAACTTTTCTCCACTAGATTCTCTGAAAGGCTGAATTAATTTCACTAAACCGTTGAGAAACGGGATTGTATACATTTGCTGAGCTTTTCGTAATGATTCTCCGATCAGAATACAATCACAACGTACATAGATGATCTAATTTACCGGTTAATTGAAATGTCGATTTCTGCATATTTCCTGAAGTGGATCAGGTTATATTTACTGAGTGTATATTTATAAATTATGGAAAAGCTACAGTCGGGCCAAATCTCAAACCAGAAAGACGATCGGATGCAGGTAAAAGTTTTTCTTTTCAAGAATTAAACATTGTTGAATGACTTGATTTTGAGTCGGCAGTCATATATTGTGAACCAGGAACTTTCAATCATGTGATATTATTGAAATTACCATGCCGTTTATGTGGAATACGAACAACTGAACGGCAGGCAACAACCTCAAGTGAGTGGTGACGATTTGATACAAAAGTGTAAAACGGATGCCTATGAGAATACAGCACTTTATTTTATTACAGGAACACTACGATAACAATATATAACATAGAACGGCATAAAATAAAAGCATCATACATGCAATTTACTGAGGCATTGTGTACTGGATTTAATTTATCCGAGATTAAAGCTACAAGTTTTCAAATCGGCACATTCAGATGCGGACAAACTGGTCTCACTCGATCTTCATTCTTTCCCGTTTAGTTAAATATCTTCCGCAGAAAATCCAAGGAAGTCTTCATCGTCAGAGTCGACCAACTGAAACTCAGGGATAGTCTTGGAGTTGTGACACTGGCCATAAGGCAAAACACACCTGCTTAATTAGATGATTTTTTTTTAACAAAATACACCTATATCGTTTAACGCAAAATAGACAGGAAATCACACAGTTGAAAAACGTCAGTTTTCCCCAACAAAAACAAATTTTGCGATGTGAAGCGCCGACAACAATCATCTCTGCATGTGCTCTGTTTTGTTCAAATATAGTTATCATAAAGACTTACCTCTTTCCCGTTTAGTTAAATATTTTATTGTTAATGAAAATACTTCTTATGAATACCCACGAACTTACCGAAATTCCAGCAATAAAAATTCTTTGGAATTACACCCCGCATTTTTATACAATAAGAATACACATCGCTATCGCCATTCCATTATACTCTAATTCTAAACAAATTTGAGAAACATTTAAACGGCAATAGGTAAAGATGAGAACCTACCAGTAGCTAATTAATATTCAGAACGATATCATACTTCGACCCCATACTTTTAGTAAATTGTTACAGTACCTGTACCGTAATAGATATTCTCATACTTGAAACAAATCGAAACCTGTATCGCCGACTGACACACGGTTCTCTTGTACAATCCGCCGTTAATTCTACATTCATTTCGTTTCATAGGTCCGGGATATTTATTCAAGTCCTGGATGGTGTGTGTAAAATCATGGACAGTGTAGACCAAAAAGTCTATGGCAGTCCGCTTATCTGTCTAAAGCTTCGTGATACAGGCCATTTTCAGGGTTCACAACAACAACGTTGGCATACCGAACAACTCGAACATGGAATACTCTTAATATGTGTAGAGTTTTATATTTCCAGAATATTCTTTCAATTCCATGTCAGTTAGGTTTCATAATATAGATCATAGCTAATACTGAACAAAAAGGAAGGAATAGTTCAATGTTTTGGCCTACTTTTACGATGTTATTATGGACGCGAATTTACGGACGTCAGCTCAAAAATCTGCATGATCTTGCTGAACTTGTCACTCGATCAATATGGTTGACTTCCTCGAATAAAATTAGACGCCTTTATCATGGTAGAGGAGATTTTCTGACATCATACACTGCCTTTTATGGAAACTATGATGAGACATCAAAGTTAATACACGGTAATAAATACGATCACTACGACCACGGCAAAGCGGTCCGCCATTTTGGATCTCCCGTGAAAATCGGCGCAACATTTAATACGAACACTCACGTTTTTCTGGAATTCGCTCGACAAATAATTCGAAAGTAGCCAATTTTTGGAGTGGCGAGTTTCATCACTACATCGCGAATTAATAGGGAAATTACCGTATTGAGCGAAAACGACCTTTTTTACCTCCATTTTAGAGAGCGGGATTCCCCTAACCTGTTCGGTATGACTCAAGTCTGCGATCAGTCCAAGGATCTTCCACTTATGAGGCAGATGTTCAAACTGCTGGACCATTGCAGTCTGGTGGCTCTTCTGAGACAGATTTTTATTTCATGAGAAATCTGTAATCTCGTTTCAGGGTGGGCTCAAATGAGCTGCAATTATTCATGAAGATGTTTCCAATGATGCAATGACTGTATTCAATCCATCGTCTTCCACTCAATGCCATCCTCCATTATGCTGGTCTGTATACTCCATACTAGGCACTGCACTCAGACATCATAACAGTTATTACTCTTTTTATATTATCAGCCAATGAATGGACAGCGTTTTGAGGGCAATATGCTAACCATCGTGGGATCTCATTATATTTATATGAAAGGCCCAGTTTATGCAGAGAAAATGCTGGAGGACAAGCTCTTTGGAGTCTGAGGGACATGGGGGCATCTCTTAAGTAAAAAATTCATGGATACGAACATCTGACCTCAAAGCGACAAGAAAAAGATGAAATACATGACACGAATGTCTTCTGGAATATTTCTGATTGAAGTGGCTAGTATTCGTTGTGGTGTACAAGCTAGCCATCATGGCTCGGATTTCATAGACGAACCAGGACTTGGGATGATGCTCAACACACTTACCAGCCAGTCTGATGTCTTCTTAGGTTTGACATCACGGGACCCTAATGCAACTGTGGATCGAACCTTTTCTGCTGCAGTCTGTAATTGCAAGAACAACTTAACAGCACTACTGCTAAAAATTGAAGCACAAAACACTTCAGAGATTGTAGACCTTCAGCCATGAATGTGCATGGATGCAGATCAAATCAAATGTTAACATATGACAAGATGCTCAGATCATACATCAAATTCTGGCTTGGTTTTGTTCACAGCAGGATTTAATTCTATGCCCCTTCCTAGTCCATGATGATGCCATTTAATGCCTTATGTAATTAATTAATTAACCTCACTCAAGAATATTTTATTTCAGGAAATATTAAACATGCTAAATTATTGGTCACTGTGAAAGTAATAAAAAAAATTAATAAACCTTTGACCTCAGCCCTGCAAAAGATTTGTCCCTGCTGATTTACAGGTGATCATCGATAAGGTCTATGGGGCAACCTAGAGAAGCCTGTATGGGTTAGAAAGGGATGTCAAATGGCGTCGGCGTCATCATGGGGCGAAGAGTCAAAGAAGTATTTAATTGTACAAGCATGTGTATGACATATATTGGTCCCAATATCAGAAACATTGTATATATTTTCTCAATTCGTTTCATGAAAGAGACGTTTAGGACAAACCTTCTGTAACCTTGTGAACCTCTGAACTGCCTCTTGAAACTGACTCTTCAGTCTGTCTAACTGCACCCTCTTCACCTGTAACACATACATACAAACATGCATGTATTGAGATCATGTTGGATTCCTGGTGGACTTATACAGGCTTATACACATCAATATTTCAACATACTGTAACGAATTTTCTGATTGGTCGACTGATAGTGTGTCTTGTATCAAGTTAGTTTGCTGCCACCAGTGACGTAAGGTGTCACGACCCTCGCAGAAATCCCATAGTCATGAAAAGAGCCTTCCTACAGACCGAAATTACTAGCCCACCCATATGCTGTAGGTCACAGATCGTCTCATAGGCTTCTGGCTCTTCTCTCTCATAGTATCACCATGGTAACGTCTATCTCATTTAGAAGGCGCTCGTTACATGGGTTCGCCTCTATTCATCAAATACTCATGGTAAGTTGAGTTGGTAAGGTGGGTCATTCACTTTTAACCCAGCCAGAGGATACATCAGCAAAGCATTACGGAGAGTCTTAATTTCAAAGGTTACACTTAATAGATGAATGAAATAACTACTGAAAGATGGAGTCAACACCAAATTTCCAGTTTCAAAGAATAGTAATTATATTCTTATTTACAAAGTGCTTTTATATATACATGTATTTTACAAGATTCATCTTTGTACAAATTCACCGGGTCAATTCACCGAAGCGTAAACCGATTTCATATGGTGCAGGAGCACCCGATAAAGTAGATATTTCGTACGGTGGCTGAACTCGTCTATGATAGAATTTAGCCCTCTCCTAAATAAATCATACACTACTTGTATCAAAAAGGCTGCATTAATTATTATACCAAAAGAAAAAGAATAACAACAGGTTTTGAAATAATAACATTCCTTCAAGGACACTCGAACCATGATTTCCTCTATCGAGGTAGAATATCAAAGGTATTCCCAGTGTCACTTAAGCCAGTTCTCCTGAATCACTAAAGTGACCAACCTGCAGTACTGAACAACTGGTTTTTGATACCCTAAAGACATGTAACCGCTCCCGCCGTCTAAGGATAGCACTACCTAGTCCACGATCCACCTGCAGCTCCTGATAGGTAACTCTTACTCTATCCTGCAGTGCCGTCTAAGCAATCCTGGCATCTCCCTATGGTCGGGCTACTCAATCGTAGGATACATCTCTCAGTATTACACAACATCGATAGTAGATTTACAAGACAAAACCTGGTCCACCTGCAGTACTTAAGGTACCTGTACTGCAGTTTCATCTCCGGAAACAGGCATATCCTGGTTCGAATATCCTTTAAAGGATATTAACTATTCAAATTGGAATATAACTACACCAAAGTAAACTAATACAGATTTTATTATTCTGTTGGTTTCGTAATAGTTAAAATGAAGTATCCTTAAGGATATTTATCAATATAACAGCTTCTAATTTGATTTATATCAAATAGACAAGTATCCTGCAGGATAGTACCACTTAAGTATCCTTAAGGATATGTGACATTCCTTCGTATCTAGTATCCTTAAGGATATATGATATCCTGACTTCTTGGGTATCCTTAAGGATATATAGTATCCTTAAGGATATTTGGTATCCTTAAGGATATATGATATCCTGACTTCTTGGGTATCCTTAAGGATATCTGGTATCCTGACTTCTTGGGTATCCTTAAGGATATATGGTATCCTGACTTCTTGGGTATCCTTAAGGATATATAACCTGACATCTATAGTATCCTGAAGGATATTGGACCCGACATCTTTGATATCCTTAAGGATATATATCCTGACATCTACAGTATCCTGAAGGATATATGGCCTGACATCTATGATATCCTTAAGGATATATATCCTGACATCTACAGTATCCTGAAGGATATATGGCCTGACATCTACAGTATCCTGAAGGATATATGGCCTGACATCTATGGTATCCTGAAGGATATATATATCCTGACATTTATGGTATCCTTCCATTCGCCACTGTAGGATACCTCAACATGAAGGATATTCACTTTGGTAAAACACCATCCTGAAGGATACCACTTGTCAGCTATTTTCGTTATACGATGTAGGATGACATATATATACATTTGTATGTCTATAATCTCTTGCCGTGGCAAGTTGATCATACCTCGTCAAGAACAAGGGGCAGAATGCCCAGATCTTACCTTACATGAACTTCATATAGGCCGCCGAATGATGTAGAGATCACATGGCATACGTACCGTGATTTCATTGGCAGAGCCAATCAGAATTCAAACACTGGCGTTTGACAGCTTTACAAGGCCATATTTTAGTAAAGAACAAGACCTCAAAATATGAATAATCTCTAACTTTAGAAAAATAATTAGTATGGAAACATAAATTACATAGTCCCCAACATTTATTGATATAAATATAGGAACGCACAAATGCGTAATTTGAATCCCAAATACTAATCGAGCGCACAGAGCTAGTTCCAACGAAGTCTCCGTGGACGAAACAATGTGACAAAACTACACGTCTACGAAAGAAATAAAGGAAATCCACACTTCCTCACCGACATTTCCAGGTAAAGTGCGACCTCCGCTTACACAGTACATATTCATTTAAGATCTAAAACTATTACAGACGCTGTAATCGATCATAACCAGACAAAACGAAAACTGGCACCGCGATAACACCACTAATGTTAACTCGGCCGAACGGACATAACACTTTCCATACGAGCAAAATTTATGCATATATAACGTATTTGACAAAGTCAACGTATCGAAAATTCGTCACACTACCCCCTCCCTGCATTTGTGCGTCCCTGCACAAAAATATAATCACTGAACCCAATGGCTAGGAGAAAATTGTGATACCGAAAGGTAAACTATTGTATTCAAATAGGTTGTTTTTTTTAAGTCATTGAAATACATACACAACAACAATCGCAAAAATATCAGTCAACCTAATGTTGAATATGATGTTCAGATAATATAGTCCGTAAATTTAACTGTACAGGCTTACCACTCGCAAGTAAAATCCAACATGAATAAGGTAAGTGTCCATTTTTAATAATCCAGTACTGGTAAGTACTTCACTGTCCGTGGTATATCCAGAATACAATATCTCAAATTCCAAAAATTAGTAATTAACGTTCCGAACAATTCAGCAACAGTTCACGTATGTACAGCAAGTGGTCCTGCTAACTGGAATAGGCTAAAATATTTGATTTAATGCCAAAAGATTCCCTAAATATTCTTCTCAGTTGCAGAACTCACTTGAATGGGGCATTCTCATCCATCATGATGGATGCATGATTTCCAGAGCCATGACAGATGTCACACCCCAGGTCTGTACATATCCAAATCCCATATCCCGTAGATGTTGTGGCATCGACTGTGGTGGAAGATGATATCATTGGTGATGTGGACACATCCTGCCTGGCAATCTTTGGACTTGGGCTGGTGCTCCTGTCGATGGTGGAAACATGTTGGTATTGTGTCTCATTATCTCGGGTCAATGGTTTTGATGGATTAACCATGGTAGCTGACATCTCCGTTTGTGTATGGGTAGTGTGCTTTGGCATACGCCTGGTGTCCCGGAGGATATCCTCATACATGGTGATCCCATTGGGATAAATTATGGTACGGTGGATCTTCTCCATGCATGGATAGGGCACCTGATGGTATTGGCCCTTGCCTGCTGTTGGTATTGGCGGCATCACAGGAATTGTGGACGAGTCACCTTGGATGTACGGTATTCCAATGGCTGTGGGCATCTCTGGTATGGTATCTAAGATGACTGTCCGTATGGCGTCGGGATTTGGTTCCGGATCATAAGAAATTGGCGTATAATTGCTGGCTTCCGAAATCGGGCTGTAAACTGTCTGCATTTGACTGGACAAATCCAATGGCTCATCTTCATTTGGTTCAGTTACTGTTAATACATCCTCGTCAGGGGGACTGATAGTGATCTCCGGATCTTCCATGAGTCTTTCATCTGGTCTTTGTTTTTTGGTTGTTTTGGTACGGTCACCAGACTTCTTGGCACCGGACTTTCCCAAATGCCGTCTTCTTATGTGCTCCTTCAGGTTATCTCGCCTGCTGTAAACTCTGTCACACTGTAGACAGTTAAACTTGGGGGAGCCTTCTCACAAATAAGTTGATGCCTGTAATAATTTGATCTGGCTGTAAAGGTGCCCTTGCACACATCACACGTGAACAGCATGGTGATCTGTGTTGATTCTGGTATAAAATAGACAGAATAGACACATGAGAATATGACAGACTTCTTTCTAGAAATCTATTCTAGAACCCCTTCTACGCTTGAATGATTAGACCTGGTTTGTTAGATTCCCCAAGAATTTGCCTGGATACCCAGTTCAGCCATCGTACGGGTTGTCTAGTTATCCGTCCCGACCGTGTTCGCCGTTCGGAAGATTTCTCGTCATGTTCCACTCGTACGCACGACTCGCTCGTTGGGCTCCTCTCTGGCGTCTCAGAACCCATGTTCACCTGTGTACCCTTGCTGGGGTTACCCGTCGGAATATCCCAGCGTACGAACTTCGTCCCAAGGTAAGGCTTCAACCGATTGAAATGCACTACCTTTGACTTTGACATCTGACTTCTCTGTATGCGATAGATAGTGTCATCAATACAACCAATGACGAGATAAGGGCCCTCCCAAGCACACGACAGTTTGGTCGACAGTCCCTTCTTTCTCATGGGGTTGTACAACCAAACAATATCGCCACGTTTGAATGGTTTACCGAACTTACACCGGTCATAATTTCGCTTTTGTATCGCTTGCTTAGCTTTAGAGTGAGACCGTGCTCGCTCGTACGCGACTTCAAGCCTCTCACGCAAAATCTGAGGATACTTCTCTGTCTCAATCTCTTCAATATATGGGGGTAAGCCAGTTACTAAATCCAAGGGCAACTCAATGTCGCGCCCTAACATCATGCGATTTGGTGTCTCTCCAGTCGTCTCATGCACCGAGCTACGGTAAGCCATCAAAGCAAATGGAAGTTGCTCATCCCAATCAGCTTGGTTTTTATCTACCATCATGGCGAGTCGGGTTTCAAGGGTGCGATTAAATCGCTCCACCATGCCATCTGACTGAGGATGCAGGGGAGTCGTTCTGGTCTTCTCCATTCCCAGTAATTGGCACACTTCCTGAAACAGTCTGGACTCATAATTCCTACCCTGGTCAGAATGAATTTGCCTGGCTGCACCAAACCTACAAATGAACTCGGTTACTATTTTATCTGCGACAGTGGATGCTTCCTGGTTAGGAATGGCGTATCCTTCTACCCATTTGGTAAAATAATCGCTTACCAAAAGAATGTATTTATTTCCCGAGTTAGATACTGGAAGAGGTCCCAAGATGTCTGTGGCCAACCGTTCCATTGGCATACCAACTCTATACTGTCGTAATGGAGCTCTTGGTCTCTTCGATGGTGTCTTTTTAGCAGCACAAATATCACACTCTTTGCACCACTGTTCCACATCCTTTGTCATGCCAACCCAGTAGAATCTCTGTTTCAGCTTAGGAACAACTTTCCTTGCTGAGAAGTGTCCTGACGTCTTTGAAGCATGTAGTCCATTGAACACTTCCTTTTGATAATGCCCAGGAAGTACTACCTGCCACTGTTGATGGTTATCTGTTTCCCAAAGTCGACAAAGTACTCCATTTTGAAAATCCAAACGGTTCCACTGTTTCCAATACGTTTTGATAGCATCGCTCTCTCCAGAAACTTCTGTCCAAGGAGGACGATCGTTGCTGCAAAGCTTATGTCTGATTATCCAGGACAATTTGCTGTCTTCTGTCTGTGCTTTGATCAGACTCGATGAATCCCACTCATCATCAGCAGCAATGGCGAATACATTTCTAGTTGCCATACGAGAAATCTGTGTTTTAACTTCTGTGTCAGCCCAATCCTCCTCGTTTGAAAGAACATCACTAAACGCTGATGGTTCCAGTTCAACAGGTTTCACAACTTTGTTCACAGCCAACACATGCATTGTATCGTCGGGAGTGTAGTTGTAATATCCCAGCTTCTCACAATGTTGACAAGCTCCTCTGGACATTGCATCAGCATTTTGATGTTGCTTACCAGGACGATACCTGATGTCGAAATCATAGGTCCCAAGTACACCCA
>JAVTVY010033590.1:0-14314 GCA_036873755.1 Hanleya hanleyi
TTTACAAATTCTTATGTTGATTCCTTTTCTTTTCCAGAGGTAATCCAGCAGTACCATCCCAGCAAGACGACATCCGATATCCATTATTACATGAGGGAGAAACTGAACAACTCGGCGAAGAATTTCATCAGGAAACAGAAAAAACTCAACAGTAGATATGTGATATGATACGGCTTATAGCATTGGACACACCGGTTCTCGTCAGATCACCGAAGTTAAGCAACGTTAAGCTCGGTCAATACTTGGATGGGTGACCGGGCGCTATACAGGCTGGACTGATTAATGTCCAGGGTAATGAGAACTGTGAGCACTCGCGTTCTGGCAGATGTAGACACCGTCATGATATGACTGAAACGAGGTTGAAAACGACGTTAAACCCTACTTCTTTCTCTATCTACACCTAGTTAACATACTAGTATACGGAACCAAATTGACAGCTATATGCTATGTTTGCATGAGGTCTTATTAAACCTTATTAATCACTTCAACTGTTTTAGTTTCTTGAGCATTCAGTCTCTTCAATTCATCTGATGTGAATGCGGATTTATTCCAGCCAGACTTAATACCATGGTATGAACCACTATGTTTTTGGTCAATTTTATCATCGTTTTACCATGGTGTATGCAGTTTGTCACAGTACATGTACCATGTAAAGCCATTGAATCTGTAAAGCCATGGTACATGTACTGTGGTCATAGCACGGTACCATGGTAGAGCCATACTACATGTAGCATGGTAACACCATGGTTCTATGGAAAAACTATGGTACTAGTGTTCGGTTTGTTCTTTTCTGTACAAGGGAAATTAAGCTTGCTCAACAGTGAAACTTTGCACAGTAGCTAAACTTTCACACTGCATTGAATGCCCTTTATCTGTCCATACTGGAGATTTATATTGGTCATGTGAAAGGGACGGCAAGTTCACACTAGGGCGATGGGATCAAGTGTGGCCGTGGCCTCTAGTTATACATGAGTGTCATAATGTCATACAATGAAATATTACAGATTGCGTTTTATAATATATGTTCTTTGTCTATCAATCTTGTTTTGGTTTTTCATTCACCTCAATTGATACACCCTTTCCATTTGCTGATCGATCAGTTTTGATGCGGACAACACCAAATAACAGCGTTAACTAACACCGATAAATGGTGTTGAAGCGGGCTCAACACCGTTCCGCAGTGTTGATTGACAAGTGCAGATGCTGGTTCAACACCAATTAACAGTGTTACATAACACCAATAAATGGTGTTGAAGCTGGCTCAACACCCTTTTTTAGTGTTGACTGACAAGTGCTGATGCTGGCTCAACACCAATTAACAGTGTTATCTAACACCAATAAATGGTGTTGAAGCTGGTTCAACACCATTTTTCAGTGTTGACTGACAAGTGCTGATGCTGGCTCAACACCAATTAACGGTGTTAACTAACACCAATAAATGGTGTTGAAACCGGCTCAACACCATTTTTTAGTGTTGACCGACGAGTGCGGATGCTGACTCAACACCGAATAACGGTGTTAACTAACACCAAATAACGGTGTTAACTAACACCAAATAACGGTGTTAACTAACACCAATAAATGGTGTTGGGGCAATATGGTGTAGGCTCTAACTCAACACTGTTTTTTGGTGTTGAAGTCAACACCAATTTTTAGTGTTAATTAACACCATTTTTCTGACTGTGTTGTTCATTGCACAGAAAGCTCCCACCCGCAACTGTATTAAAAGCACAATAACCATCTTTCGTCCATTTGAAGCATCCAACGGTCTGCAGTTTAACCAGTTATTTCTGACAAGAGACCCGAAAGCTGACATGCTCATCATATCGCTGGCATTGATGGGCATAACAAATACGTAGGATAAGTACTAATGTCGTGTTTCTGCATTGCCAAAGATGTATTAATTCCAACCTTGTTTTACATAAGTTGTTTTGTGGTATAATGGGGATATATGCACCCAATCAGACAATCAAACCAACCGAGATTGCAATTTTAGATGTATTGTGAACAGTATATTTCAGCTATTACTCGATGCAACATATCATGTCAAATATTGTATAAGTGAGATTATAACTCACCATGTTTTCCCACCCTTTGTTTTAGAGAATAACATGCTCATCTGAATCAGTTTATCGCTGTCTGGAATCAGAGTCCGTTGATTTTCAGCTCAGACAAAATAAATCTATTTATCGAAACCTTGTCTTTCTTAACTGGTGATCAATGGTAACTGATTCGCCCACCGTAAAGGCCGAATCAGTATTCCACGACCGATCTCGTATGAGCAGTTAACCATTGATTATTCGATTAAATGAGCTCGATACTGTAAGTTGTATCGGTATTTTGTGTTGGTATGTGCATGTAGGTATAACAAAACCATTACAACGTACATGTAGGTGGCTGTGTGCAATAGTTTCCCAAAGAGTTATTGTCATATAAGCATGACCTGTTTCCGGATTGATCAATAAGTGGAAACGTGTCTGCTAGTTGGAAACAGGTGATAAATTCGTAATTGATATTTGAATATGTCACAAAACTCGTCTCGATTTTCAACCCCTCTGTTTATATTTCTTCCAGTCCTTTTTCGGGTAGCATTCTGTGCGGACTTGCTTAAAGAAAACCGTGAGTCATGATCATTTGTGTCTCTCCAGTATTTGCTGTTTAAGGCTGTGGTTCCTTTCCGTGCCGGCGATGACAAGGCTGTGGTTCCTTTCCGTGCCGGCGATGACAAGGCTGTGGTTCCTTTCCGTGCCGGCGATGACAAGGCTGTGGTTCCGTTCCGTGCCGGCGATGACAAGGCTGTGGTTCCGTTCCGTGCCGGCGATGACAAGGCTGTGGTTCCGTTCCGTGCCGGCGATGACAAGCAGACGTGGTTTAATTATGACATCGATTTACTGCTGGCAAAAGTAGAAGTAGAACTCATCTGGAGATAGAGAGTTACTTATTCAGACGTCGTCCAGCAAAGAATTTGCGCGTCCATATATTCAGAGACCTATTTCATATAGCAGCATGAGCATCAAATTATAAGTATAGTATACATAAATATTGGCTCGTTTCCTGCAAGACAGAAACAATCAACAGTGTTCAATGATGCCGGCAAGACATCATAATGGTCCAAAAATATAACATTCGTATCGCTGATCAGTATTCTTAATCCATGAGATTGTCGTTATCCAGATAATCATGTACCTCAGTCACGCTTTGATTGTGTCTGATCTTGCCGTACATGGGTTCATACGTACTCTAGTCCCGGGTTAAGCGGAATTGGACACACGTTACGAAACGTAACGCAATAGATCGTGCACGCTACGTTCGTATTTTGCTAATAGCATAAGCTTTGTATCGCCAAATTTGAGAAATTTTTAGGTAGAGGCGCTTTGAGTATAGCCTGGTTATATACGTTTCTGCAGTTATATTTTGTGACGTTGATTTCAACAGTATATTTATTTCACGATGGAAACAGAGATCGGCGAACAGGCAGAGTCTGTTTGAAAGCCTCCCCCGATAGACATATTACACATACATGTACAAGATGAAAGACAACATATTTACAGTGAATAGGATTAGAAACAATTACAAACGTAATAACATGCGACTGCGTATGAATATATATTGTTGCATCTGTACGTATAGGAAACATTACACGCGGGGTAACAGACAACAATTGGGTTATTTGACGTAAAAAGCTGGAAACATATACATGGTCAGTGGTCAGACGACGTAAAACCATATCGGAAATCCGAAGGACACACAGTGAATCAAACAACATAAATACATACGATATACGCAGATGGACGTTAAACAGTGAGTGGAATAACATACATGGATTTACATAAAACAACTTTATAAATGTCACATTGGTTAGGAACACATTTACAGAGAAGAGTCGTACTCAATTTATTACTTTACTCTTTACACAGACGTATTGTGATTTATCATTAAATATTTATTCGTTTGGAACAATGGTAAATAGGCTTTTAGTGTACAGACAATCATGCTGAGCCAAAACCTGGTATGTTGGACGATGATGTGAATCTTCCAAAGCGCAGTATAAATTCCTGTACGGGTTTGAATATATTCACGTTATCTTGTGTTGACAGGTTGGCTGGCTGTTTGGAGTTTAACGTCGCACCTAACCTTATCGGGCACACGGCGACGATGACCCAAACAAACATACCCTGCAAAACCCCTGCACCTAACCAAAACTACAAAACAAAATGAATTTGGCACTTTAATTTACCTCCTGTGCCAGACAAACATGGTTGTGTTGACAGGTTGTGATCGCCATATAATAATACTTGAATGTTAACTAATGTATCTGGAAGGGATATGGAGCAGCTCTCTACGTAGCTCGGTGAACTTTGGACAAACTAGTAAGAAATGAGTAGCATCGTCGTATTTATAGCCACAGGAACATACAGCCTCCAGATGAAATACACTATAACCATAATTATGGAACCAATAACTTGCTCATCGCAGCTATGAATGCCAGCTTAAAGAGGTTTTATCAATCAGGCGAAAATATCGCCACACGTAGCAGGATTTTGCGGACTGAACTTTCATCTAAACAAATATTTTCCTACGAAGTAGGCTACCATTCGCAAATTGTCCGTTAATGAGTGAGCCAGTGAGTGAGTGAGTCAGTCAGTCAGTCCATGCGAAACCTTTCATCGGCAAAATAAGGAGAACCGTTGACATTAGACCTTGATTTTTGGCATGAACGTGCATTAGGGCATTGTTACCAACCAGCTCTGAGCTAACCGAATTCGGATGAAAATTTGATTCATAATTATTTTTTATTATTTATTGATGGCTCAGCGAGTGCACTGTCATGCCCATCGGGAGTCCCTGATACGGCATATCACCATGGACACATCGGTACTCGTAAAATCACCGAAGTTAAGCAACTTTGAGCCCGGCCAAGACTTGGATGGGTGACCTCGTGCTGTACTGCTGGGCTGATCAGTGTCCTGGGTCATAGGAACTGAGGGCGATAATAGTTGCTACGCTAATGACTCACCAGCGGTGACATCTGGAAAAGTTAATAGTACCCAGTGTCAATTAGAGACTGCTATATAAATTCTCTCATGGTAGCACATAGGGCCCCCAAGTCATCTCTCGCGTTACACACTTAAATCATATCAAACCCTACTTCGTACATGTAGGTCCTGTGACGTTAGTCACACTGCCATGTTTCATCGAAATAATCTCATCTGGGGACAGAATCGACATAGTACTTAAACTGTTCAGTAGGAATTTTTCGGGCGTAATTGTGAATTCTTTGTGGGGAAAATCTAAATTAGAAAACCTGAGGCATGCTGTTTATTGAAGAAACACCAATCTGTAAAACGCGGTAAATATTTTGAACTGAGAAAACGACGGAGGATTACAGGTTCAATATATATCCAAGCTGGGCAGTGCTACCTCAGATCAGTGCTGAAGACTGCCGTAAGACAGTGTAGTGCAAATTATATTCTAGACTCTATCACTCGATAAAATGCTCAAGATATTCTCGTTACTTTGCTTAAATGTTCTCTTTTTCACTGTATTTTGTATTGTACTGTATTTTTTATTGTTACGTTTTTTCTGTAGGTATGTATTTTGGTGATTTCTCATTTACTCGAAGGGAACTCGGGACATTAAACCCACGTTTTATACATATTTTCAAAGATCGTTAACCCAATGATGAATGTGTGGCCAATAAATTATATGTAGCTATACCCCTATGTCACACAATTATACGTCCTACTTGATCTCTAATATATCAGGGCCAGATGGTGCGTTAACCTTTACCGTTATCCTGTTGATATCCATCAGGAGATCCGACCTAATGGCATTAATCCTCTATTGGGAACTCAGTATAATACAGACCAATAGTCACATTAAACAACCAACAAAGTACAGTCCTAACACTAATATACCAGGATCGATGAAACATATAGTACTGGAAATATTGTACAGTTTAATTATATTTCCGATTCAACATAGGGCTCCGACACAACATGCGTTATCCATTCGGCGTCAGCAAAGCATGTCGTGTGAAAATGTGTCAATTGCGGTAAACGACACAAAACAATATTGCACTTCTTCGACAAGGCCATACAACCAAGCGCCTCAACTCAAATTCGCAAACTTAGCGACGAATATCTCACATTAAGAGCAAAATACAATACGATGTATAGGATATATGTGTCAAGGGTTTCGTTACATTCGATTCCCCTTAACCCATGACTAGGAACCATGTGATTACCATGTAACACGATCTAATATGGTGCCCTCGGTGTACTCTACAGATTCATCTGTACAGCTCCTAACAGAAAATGAATGTACTTCTCGGCCATCAATAGTCATAAAATCTTCAACCCAAAACGGATATAGCTATATATTCACTTAACCCTATCTGGGCTGGGCTTTTTGGGCCCTGTCCAGGCCTGGGGAGGGGCCAAAATGCCCCCCCCCCCCTCCCCCCACCCCCGATAATTAAGGCTGTCGCGTAGGGCGCAGCCTTATTGCATCAGCTTGGTCTCATGGGGGCAAAAATCGCCTTGTCCGCAAGATTGCGAAAAAACAAAGCAGAGTTGAGACTTACCGTCACAAAGCCAAATGTGGAGAAGATATTGAACTAGAAATTCGTAACAATTTGGGCTGTCTCAGATAAACGGAAGTCTGTCTTTCAAGCCCAAATTGTTCACCTAAAATTCTTAACCGGAAGTTTGGAAAAAGATATTTAACAAGAAAAACTGTGCGGAAACGTCTTTGCGCATACTGCAAAATGGGCTCTCGCGAGACTTTTACGAGAGCTGCTTGGAAGTGATCTCCCTTTATGTAATTGATCTGCTCGTTGAGGGCGCTGTGGTAAAACTAATGAATAAATAAAAAGAACTGCACCAGATTGACTGGCACGATTGTTCAGCCTATATTACTATCGACTGTTCATGGCTGGCAACATCAATTCGATAATAGTTGCGGAGAATAAAAGCTGAATAAAACTTTGTCACTGAGTATTTTAATCGGAAGAAAATCGTGCTTGCCAACACGGGCAGCTAACACATGAACATGAACGTTGCGTTGCCAGTGCCGATTTTGACTTGCTCCAGACACGCTAACGTAGCACTCGCGAGTTGAGCTAGTGAAAACAACAACAACAACAACAACAACAATTATTTTGCTTATTTGTCACGACAATTCAACATTTTCATTTGGGAACTCGAATTATCTCTTGAAGAAGTCAATATTTATCCACTATGACACAATTTTTTTTGCGCGTATTTGGCGCGCATTTTCCCATCGATGAAAAACTCAGTTGTTGGAGGCAAAACTCAATTTCAAAATTTATCAAAAATTCAATTCTTCAAATTCAAGTTTTTGATCTGGGTTACCTAGATGAAAAAGTGGCTAAAACCCCCTGCTGTTATGATATTTGAGAAAATATCGTTCCAACAAATTTAATCTCATAATTGAACCTTTGGTTGACATGTTACACTTAACTCCCTAATAATGGAACAGTCTGGTGAGAGAAATGAGCCCACCGAGTCAACATCCATCTTAGCTTGCTGAGGGCATTTCACGTTTCACTTAACACTGCCCTTAGCTTAACGCTATGATTCGGCATGTATTCCACACGGTGCCACCTCCCAGCTGCAAAGGACATATTTCTGGAGGGACATAATCCTGTTCGAAAGTTGTTCCTGAAGCATCAAGTCACATGCCCGCCGCATTTAAACGAGCTAATGAAATTATCTGTATTTAAATATTTTGACCTGGGCATCTCAGACATGTCAGTCTCACTTGAGTGCAGAGGCTGGGGGATTCTATGCGAGACAAAAACGAAGTTGTGCGAATCAGCTATTTTAGTTCTCACTCTAATGGTGCATGCTTTTTTGTTTTTCTTATGAAAAATCATATTACAAACAACCTTACCTATTTCAAAAAAATAAAATCGGCGACAGTTCACAGGAAAATGATATGCTTTTTATTTTGTGATAGGGGCATTTCGAGGCCCACCAAGGGATCATTTCAGTCGATGGCTTTCTGGAGGTGTGTCTTCGTTTTATGAATGTGATTGCGCCGTTGTCGGATCTCACGGGACCAACTCAGATATCACCCATTACTGCATGGCTATGAGCAGAAGTTTCTACGTATGATCGTGCCATGCGTTAGGATGATCATCAATATCATGAAGTGAGGACATTGATCTTGGCAATGCAGAGCTAGAGGAAGGAGATAAATCTGTCAGTGTCTTCAACGTCTCCCGATCTAGAGAAAAAAAAACATAAAAAACGTGTGTTCAAATTCTACAATGCCTGAAAAAAATGGAGAAACTAGTTGGAATACATGACAGTATGGTAATAAAAAAAGTTTCAGTAGGGGTGACAAGCTGAAGTACCAGGAAGACAAGTTAAAAAGAATAGTTACTTCTGGACGGTAACTTTCAAAAACCTGAACGGATTCTTTGCAGATTTGGTATGTGGATAACTTTGCACAGGATATCACTCGAGATTGGTTTTCATTAAAATTTTCTCTGAAGCATCAAATTAAGTAATGGAATAAATTATCAAATTATTGTACTTCGTACATTTCATCCTGTTATGACTGCCAAAGGTAACTAAAGCATAACCTATACACATGATCAAATAACACAACCTATACACATGATCAAATTTTGGGAAATAGGAAAAACTATGTATTTCTAAAGATCACAGTCAAACATCAAAACCATAAAATCACACAGATAACGGCAGCCTTTCGAAGTCCACGAGTTCTAGTTATTTTTCTTATCCCTTGAGCTAGGGGGCTGAAACTTACCACACTAAACCCTTGGGTCAAGCTCTACCAGAAAATGTAAAAAAAATCCAAGATGGCCGCTTTGATGACGTCACAGTGACGTCATTTTCAAAAACGACATTTTTTGCTCGATTTTTCGATCCGATTTTCAGATTTTTTTATTTATGCGATTTCTCCGCAAAAACAGCATGATAAATTAGTAAATATTAATATGATGTGAAATAAAATAGTTTTTGCACACTTTTCATAGCGAAAAAGCAGAAATTTTGAAGAAGTATGACAAAAATATCACTTTTCTGGTACCCCACGTGGCCGCCATCTTGAATTTACCCATGATCCTCTGCTCAGGGGGTTATGCAAATGGACTCAAAATGACCCCAATATGATAAACTATAAAGTCACGGAGTTTCAGCACTCCGTTTTTCGTCGTTCCGGAGATAGCGCAGAAAGTTTGGTAGGGGGCAATAATGGCCCCCCCCCCAAGCCAGGTAGGGTTAAAGAGAATGATAATGCCATTATTTCAAGTAATTATACCAGTGACCCACTGTGACACTGTGCCGATGAAATCAGTCACCGATACCTATGAGGCGCCGTTTGTGACAATAATGTCAACGGCAAATATATAGAGTTAAAACCAAAATATAAAGTCGCCGTTTGTGAAAATATTGTCAAACACAAATATATAGTTAAAACCTTTGTAAATATATATAAAACGAAATAAATAGGGCCTATATATAAAGTTATTTTTTTTTTATTTTTATAAATATTTTTTTAACATAAATAACGATAGGAAGTTAAGACGTTAAATTTAACGTAAATATAAAGTACACGAACAAACTTAAATAAAGTGTACATGTAAACCGGATATGCCCAAAGGAAGCTGCGCAATCGATGTGCGCGCGAGTGATACTGGTTAATCAAAACTGCAACTGGGTTCTGAAGCGAAACTATGACAGCGGTGAAAGCCACTCGCATGTCACAGATGTGGCGAATCAAACAATAAGATCACGTACCTGAACATATTTCAGCTCACTGCCATTATAATTTAGTAGAGGCCTATTCCAATTTTCAACAGTTACTGTTGTTATTTACAATCGTACTTCAGAGTTATCACATCAATTAGATATAAGTACATCTACTTATAAATCAACATAAGATATCCTACCTAGCCTGCAGCCAATATCATAGCCTGTCCCTTTGATGTTCAATCCACGATTCCGCTGGCCAAGTCGCTGGTTGCTATTTGCCGCATAAAAACATCAACAGAAGTTGAAATAAAACATGCGCAATAACGATGTATTAATTATGCGCAGCACAAATATTAGGCAATTTGAAATCATACTGAATATGAGCATATTTCATTGATCAGAATATGACCATTCATAGCTTAGTTATAGGATTTGTAATTATATTGTCGTTTTGTATATTTTATCGTTTTTCGATAATTTCCGCATTTCCAAACAAGACGAAAATTTGTACTTGGTATAAGTACAGCGAATGTGGAAACTAATGGCTCATGAAGAATACTAGATTGGCCTTTTTTCACTTTTGCGCTGCCTCGAAGCTGTTACTAGTAACTAAGGAATCAGTCGAAGCCGTTTTACCCCTGCGTGCTAATCGCTAATTGATCTTCAATACGCGTGGGGTTCTTGACGGGCATCGGTATTAACCCTATTATATACGCTGACGAGTGAGTGAATAGGGTTTAACGTCGCTTTCAACATTTTTTCAGCTATATCACGACGGGGAAGGGAAGGGAGGTGAGTGGGAGGGGTGTGGTTAACTACTTGTAACCGAGCAGATCTAATGCTGCCATTTTATACTGCTGTCCCACCGAAATATCATTCCGTAGGCAAACATGACACCCCACTCAGTCACATTATACTGACACCGTCCTTGTTCTATCCTCTTAATACTGAGCGTAAGCGAGGAAGCAACAAGTTCCATTTTTCAAGTCTTTGGTATGACCCGGCCAGGGATTGAACCCAGTACCTAGCGCTTACGAATATCAACAGTTTATTTTATTCTACTTACGTTATACTAACTTAAAACCTAAAAAGTTTGAGATCAAGTAAGCGTATCATGCTATAATAAATGATCTCGATAATGAAAACGAGGAACGGTGAACGCAACAGTACAATCCACACTGGTGGTTCCCACAGTATACGCCATGGTTCTTTCATAATTTGAGAGCGGTACGTTTGATGATACCAGCATAGTGCAACCGGTTCCTCATGACCCATTAGTTTCCACATTCGCTGTACTTATACCAAGTTCCCTGCAAATTTTTGTCTTGTTTGGAAATTCGGAAATTATCGAAAAACGATAAAATATACAAAACGACAATATAATTCCAAATCCTATAACTAGGCTATGAATGATCATATTCTGATCAATGAAATATGCTCATATTCAGTAGGATTTCAAATTGCCTAATATTTGTGTTGCGCATAATTAATGCATCGTTATTGCGCATGTTTTATTTCAACTTCTGTTGATGTTTTTATGCGGCAAATAGCAACCAGCGACTTGGCCGGCGGAATCGTAGATTGAACACCTAAGGGACAGGCCGTGATATTGGCTGCAGGCTAGGATATCTTATGGTGATTTATAAGTAGATGTATTTATATCTAATTGATGTGATAACTCTGAAGTACGATTGTAAATGATAACAGTAATTGTTGAAAATTGGAATAGGCCTTTACTAAATCATTATGGCAGTGAGCTGAAATATGTTCAGGTACGTGATCTTATTGTTTGATTCGCCACATCTGACATGCGAGTGGTTTTCACCGCTGTCATAGTTTCGCTTCAGAACTCAGTTGCAGTTTTGATTAACCAGTATTACTCGCGCGCACATCGATTGCGCAACTTCCTTAGGCCCTATTTATTTCGTTTTATATATATTTACAAAGGTTTTAACTATATATTTGTGTTTGACAATATTTTCACAAACGGCGACTTTATATTTTGGTTTTAACTCTATATATTTGTCGTTGACAATATTGTCACAAACGGCGCCTCATAGATACCCATATGCCCGTTTCAAGGACTGACAATGATGGTATTATTTATATATATATATATATATATATATATATATCATTCCTTGACAAGAACTCATGTTCGAAACTGCAGCAGTAGGAATATAATGACGTAGTCAACTAAGAAGGCGACTTGTTATTTTTTCACTCTATACTCTCCACATCTGAATCGTTCACCATTATTCCTATATATATATATATATATTAAATATAAGGTTGAGTTTTGCGAATTCAGTTTTTCTTTTTAAAGTCAGATGGAAGTGTTTCCGAGTATTTCATTATCAAATATATGCTACGTACGTGTCATTGTGAGATAAACGATGTATAACTTTTCCTCTACCCCATCTTTGCTTAACCCTATCTGGCCTGGGCGATTTGGGGTGTATCGCAGCCTGGGGGAGGGGGCGGAAAGTGCCCCCCTATATATTTTTTCTACCACTAAGGCTAGAGCGCTGAAACTTACCACACAGTATCTTGGGTTCAAGCTCTACCGGGAAATGTAAAAAAATCCAAGATGGCCGCCATGATGACGTCACAGTGACGTCATCTCGGAATTTTTCGAAATTTTCATTTTTCAGATTTTTCTCTCGAAAAAAAATAAAATAGAGAATAATTAGTTTCGCATAAATAAAATACCTTCAAGGCCTTTTAGGCAAGGAAATGTTAAGAAATGGAGCGAAAAGACTGAAAAACACGACTTTCGCGCATATCACATGGCCGCCATTTTGAATTTACCCATGATCCTCTGCCCGGGGGTATATGAAAATAGGCTCAAAATGACCCCAATACGATAAGCTTAAAAGATACCAAGTTTCAGCCTCCTCGGTTTTGTCGTTTCGGAGCAGCAGAGAAAAGTTCACTGGGGGGGTGGGGGGGTGGGGGGCACTCCTTTAGGCAGGTAGGGTTAAATGACTTTTGTCATCTCTAGTAGGATTTTCTAAAATAGAACTCAATAATGATGCATTTTCCAGTCAGAATGAACATTCAACAAACTGTACAAAGGGCATGATTATTTCCCATATATAAATGCTTCCAGACAAGAGAGACAAACAACCAAGAGATGAACAACCTGGGTGAGAAGTTAGCACATGCATCATGGAGATGAAATGATCAAACACAGATACCATACGACGATTAACAGATTTAGCAAATGTATATTATTCCCACAAGCGGATGGTTTTAGAATCATCAGACGCTATCGTTTTCACACAATCAGTATTTGACTTGATGGAGTGCATCATGATCACACATAAGATATCGTATCCACAGTATTTTTTTCAATCCACGTGATGTTAATCTGTTAACAGGGTTACTCAAAGAAACACTTTGATTTACCAGTGCTTGGTGGATATCAATATATGTTGCGGTTATTCGCTTCAGTGAGAGCAGAGACATGTCTTTAAATTATTGATGCCATATTTGCTCCGAAAACAACTTGTCGACCGGTATCGGTTGAACTAACGCTTTACCATCGATGGCAACGATTTTACGTCATGGTTCAGAGTCCCTTGACTGCCGGTCTGCCAGTCGACAGGATGGTACTGATGATGGGTAAATGAAAGGCTGGATATTATTCCTTGGCGTTGGTGTTAAGGGACTCTCAACACCAGCTTGTCTGGAAGGAGGAAGGTGTTTGAACTGGACAACCGGAATGCATAAACACAGTACAACGCAAAATGTAATTTCTCTGCTGTTCTCCAACTGGGCAAAGCGTCACATTTCGTTGAAAAGGAAAACAGTGGGAATTTTTATATCCTCTATACTGTTGATCACCAGGCACGCCGTAGTCGTTTATAGACATGGTGTAGGAGAAATTTGGTCAAGGGTGTATTATTATCAGTGAACTATTATCACGGTATAACGGTATATCACGGAATTAGGTATAACGACTTCTTTAATTCTTCAAGACATCCTATACAGGATAGGATTTTTGGGACGTTTCCTTTTCATAGAGCTACCCATTCGCGATATCTACTAGTATGTGAAGTTCGGTAATAACATACGCCAATAATAGTTGGGTACGATATTGCAAGATCTAAAATGTGTGTGTCAGTTTTATTCAGCTAATATAATTCTGAAAACAATAAGCAATTCAGACATTACAATGACTATCTGCTTGCTTCGGTTATCCCATATAGTTTAGCAGGAAATATAGGTTCCCATGCACCCCCTATAAAACTAAATTCCAAAATGATTTTTAGCACCCCTAGGACATCTACTTGGAAAAATTTGATGTTGCCAGCGGGAAAAAATGTCCCACGGTGTCCTAATTAGCATATTTGCAAGATGGCTGCCATCCGCATCCATTAAAACACTAAGTGTCTTATGTCAGTAAATAATGAGTCGATTTTGATGAACTTGATGTCGCTTTTATGGTTTTCTGGGGTGCAGAATTGATTTCCAAAGTTTTTAAAACGATTGAAGGTCAAGGTCACATGATTCTGGCGAAGGTCAAGGTTATTTTGCTAGAAAACGCTTTATTTCCGTTT
>JAVTVY010033591.1:0-14215 GCA_036873755.1 Hanleya hanleyi
AAAATATAGGAAATAAGGAAGTGTAAGACAGGTCACTACTATACATTGTATGTTCCAAATTTGGTAGTTTTTGGTGTTTAATAAAATTATTTCCGCTGAATTCGTTCATAGTTGTGGTGGTTGAGGAGACCCGTTCTGCTGCTTGGTTCAAGAAAATGAAATTTAAATGTTTTTATATTCGCCGAGCGAAGCGAGGCAAAAATATTTTCTGAAATGTATTTTACCATGCCAAATTGAATTATTTCAGAGCATTGGTGAAGGTTTTCATGAGAAAAAGTCAAAATATAGGAAATACAGGAGATTTAGAGGATAATATAGGAAAATATAGGAATTAATGACTATAAAATATAGGAGGCACTTCAAGGCCTGAAAACATGCCTATATCATACACCACTACACGTCCTGGCACTCTATCTGTAATTTTTATGTGAGAATATGGTCAGTTAAGAGTGCCTGTAAGTGGGGGGGTGGGGCAAACATATTCGCCCCCCCTCCTTAAATCAAAAGTGGGTAAAATGTACTTGTCGCTGAATTCCTGAATGGATTCTGGATCCTGGACTGACACAGATTTATCATCAAATGCTTTTCTCAACTGTGCCCTTGGCCGTAGTTGTTCATAAACATGATAAAACTTATGGAGTAAGATTATTATACAGTATACAGTATAATGTGGGTTCAAGAAACGTTCAAGTATGTATGATTTATATAATAGTTTAAACCACAATTAATAGTTTACACAATTGTTTTTCACACTTGAATGCACAGTGGACATACATGTACACATACACCTGGGTGTATTCACACAGACGTAACTTTAGTTGGTGCTGTAATTGTTGATATCCCATAAGTAAACATTTGACTGCATGTACACTCACAGTCTCCATCCTCACCCGTTATCTACTAGTTTATTAGCATGACACCATGGTTAAAGCACTGAGCTTCAGCTTACCAGTCCTGATGGGCAAGTTGTGTTATAACAGATGGCTGCTTGATGGAACAGGCAAATTGATAGATAAAGCTGCCCAGATGTTTATTGAAGTTTATAGCTGAATCAGGGTTTTAATTCTTCATTGGGATTATTTATACATATTACAGAAAATGTTTGCTTTGCAAAATAATGAATGTAGAAATTTTTGTCCCCCCCTAAAAACCAAATTCGAAAATTTTGGTCCCCCCTCCAGCTCATTGGAAAAAAATTTAGTCCCCCCCCCCTTGAATGACCACCCCCTCTGGTAAAAAATGAACTTTAATTTAAGCGATACAACCTGGCAACTTAATGGCGGGGTTGCCCGTCTCAATTTTGAGTGAATATACGCGCTCCTACAAATGAAATAATACTTTTGGACTTTTTCTTCGCTCTGAGAAAGCGGTGCACAGACACATAAGTAGTACCTCTGGGCATCACCTTATTAGACCTTGAGTTAAACCACAGGCCCGCAAAACAAGAGTTTTGGGGGGTGTGGGCGGTGGTTTTAGGGTAAAGTGTCGAAATATGGGGTCTCTGTATATATCCCATAGAGACCCCATATTTCGACATCTCACCCCAATACCACCGCTCACCCCCGAAAAACTCTTGTTTTGCGGGCCTGTGGTTAAACTCAAAACTCGTAGCTAAACCGAACACATGTCATGCTCCAAACAACTACCACTGGCCTTCGACTACCACAATTATTCGTCACAAAAGAGGCAAGATATTTTATTAAAAACAATTCACTTCTCTGACAGATGTTGCCTAGACGGCTCAACGGATCGAGACTATTTTTTTGTAGTGGGCTGGTGCCGAGACAGCTTGATCCATGAGCAGATGGAACATCACTACGCCAGCGAACTTCGGCTGGTCTAAGTCTTCAAATTAAGTGCACGTTTCAGACACTGTCAGAGGTGTTTAAAAAGACGGAATTAATAAATAAACTGCACCTTTATGCAATCAATCCTGTATTGGTCAGGCTTCTGTCGTGTTTGGGAAACGATGAGAACCGATCTGGTCTTAGTGTGGGAGTGGAGCGACCACTATAGCTCCTTACGGAAAATTGTGATCTGAAGTTTTATAACATGACTCCAAAAAAAGTCAGCTTTATCTTATTCACATAACCCCCAGCAGCAAAGAATCATTGGTAATTTTTAAATGGCGCCCTCATTGGTGTACTCCGAAGAGTTAGTCTGAGACAATATTTTTCCAAAGTAGAGCATATTTCGCCTACCGGTACGAAGAATCTGAACAAACTAAATCTCTCACCAAATAAATTTCCCGGTCTTCAAAGTAGCTTTTGTGGAGAAAATCACAGATATAGACAAATCCAAGGGTAGTGGATCGATTGAATAAGTGTAGCATGGTGTAAAAGTCAGAAATATGTGAGGGTAGGAGGTCGTTCGAGGTTTAGTTCAGGAGTTAGATGATGGGACTTAGTGCTCTGGGAGTGAGGATATGTTCCGGAGGGTAGGTGATGGTTGAATAAGTGTAGCATGGTGTAAGCTCCACGAATATATGAGGGTATGGGTCGGACGAGGCTTAGTTTAGGAGACAGATATTTCTGCTTAGTTTCTTCGCTAAAAATGAAATTAAAAATAATATGTATGGTCGCCTTGTTAGCACAAATGTGTTTACTAATTAGAGATACAATGCTATGGATATTTGTTAGCTCAGTAGGTTAGACGCGGAGTTGAGCACAGAAATAAATGTTTTTTCAATGTTGTGGGTTCGAGCCCCACCTCCGTCATTTGTATGGTGAACCCCCCCTGCAAGAGCTCCAGACCATTGCTCAAAGCATCACGAAACTTGTGAACAATTTGTGGACTGATATTCAGGCCAAGGACATTCGTCAATTGTAAAGAGAACAGGTGAAGAACCTTCCTTCCTTTTTGCACCTGTTGAGGTATAGCAGATGGTAATTAAGTCACCCAGACGGGGACGGTGACTGATGAAAATATTTGGTGCCCTTGTTTTTTTGATCATTGTGAAATGTACGACCCTGTTCAACGCCTCCTTGAACTGCCTTGTAATTCCGACTGGATGGAATTCCAAACTGATGTCCACAACTGCCATGAGTGATGTCCATCTTAGTGATAAAATTTTGACCCAAACACTGTTCCTTCCTATAACAGCGACATGTTTCTCCTCTTCCTTGGTGACGTGACAGCGTGTGCCAGAAACCCCTGGAACGAGTCCATTCTGTGGAAACAATATCTACAGGTACAGTTTGATTCGTTCCACTTAACAAGAGCCTTGTAAATGGCCATAGTGATTGAAAACATAACTGTGTTGTGATATATTCTCTGCCTGGACTTTCCTAAACTTTCTGTCTGACGTTGTGAAGTTCCCACTGATTGACAATAGTGCGTGTGATGAACAGTGTGTAATTTACAGGAATGGGGCATGCCCTAACGAACTCAAAGACATTGTAGTCTTATAACTTTCTTGGAACATTTTGGACTGAATCCCCAAACAGGTTGGTAACATGTATTGAACAATCATGTGCTATGGTAATACCTTATATGAACTGTTGACATCTTTCGTATATTGTGCACGTTTTGTTAATTATTGATAATGCTGCATGCCCAGTGAAGTTGATAAATCAATGATAAAACTGATAGATTGAATGAACCTTTGCAACTGATAAATTTAGTGATTTGCAGATTGATAAATCTAGCCTTTGAAGTTTGTACGAGAATCTTGTAATGTGGATCCACAATGATTTTATTTTTTTTATTTTTGTCGCGATTAGTTTCCATAATAGTGTAGCTGGTAAGCTATACACTTAGCGCAATTTGAGCTAAATGAAACTAAGATTATCGCGTATACACTGAGTGCATGTACGTACTAGTGTTTGTAGCATATGAATTCTTGGAATAGGCTGTGGAAGTCCGGTGGGTGTTGGCTGATGTGCCCCCACAATTCCTGATCAGGCCATAGAAGCCTGGATATTTGGTTATTTTTTTTGGGGTATTGTTGTTTGGATCCTCAGATATAAGTCTAAGATGTTGGATGACAAATTGGTGTCAATTAACACGTATTGACAACTTCGTTAAGTGTAATATATATTGTGTTCATGTCAACCATAAGCTTCTAGCTTTCATAATGATTTCTCTTGCACTGAATTGGTAGGATTTTTCTTGCACTGAACTGGTATATTATTTCTGTTTCGAAATAATTTGCTTCTGTTTGTTCTGATTGACATTATCTTGCATGTAGGTTGGAGTTTTGACATTTTGATACAGATAAATGTTATTTGTTTTGGTTTTCATGAACACGTATTGTGTTGATACCCTATTCTGATTTTGAAGCTAATGGATGAATTTTTTCAGCAATTGTTCTGCTTTTGTGTTATGTTTTGAGCACATTGTTTTGACATGTCCACACTTGTCAGTGACTGGCACGTGTCTCACATACCTAGAGTACTTTCATTGAGAAATGATAGTAAATATGGCCTTATGACCATACGCAATGAACATGGACTACGGTAATTGAATAAATTGTTTCCGGTATTCGACCGATATTTCTGATAATGACCTTGGCTATTCATAATGGACTATTCTTTCACGTTTTGCTATTATTCTTCCTGCCTTAGGCATTTTGTGTTTATACTTTGAGATGAATGAACGATCTTCGTTCGTATCTTTCATCTTCCATTGTTGGATATGTGAAATATCGATTCTTGACCACCATATAAATGCATAAAAGATATGTAAGATGTCGATTCTTGACCACCATATAAATGCATAAATTTCGACTTTTCATTTAACAATTTTATATAAATCTGTGTGCATGCAACTTGATATTGTGATGTATTTTGACAAAATTATTTCCGAAATACTATTCCATGGCCCTTTAGGTAGGTTATTGCAAACACAACTATTTGTGAGAATCAGTTATGTAAGCTCAAATTTACAGGATAACATAGAAACCGCTTATGTAAGTGTAATGATTTACCTTGGTTTTGACGAATGAATTTATATTATGCGACAGTTTTGTGATTTGCTAGTCATAATCGTACCGAATTTGTAAGGACATTTATGTCGGGTTAAATTGACATTGTAACGTCTAGCTTTGTATATAACGGAATGAACAGCACACAGTCAGACTAATAACACCAGGTCTCCCTCATGTCCAGAACTGCCAAGTTGGACTGAACAAATATCTTGAGTCTATGCGAGCGCAAAGCGCGAGCGTTCGCCCTAGGCTTGGGGGCTGGGGCCCGCCTAGGGCCTCAGCCGCTAGAGCTTTACAGATGCTCAGAAATGCATTTTGAGGCAATAAAATGACATTAACACACTTGAGATTAACACATAAATGAGATTAACACACTTTCATGAAAAAAGCAGACAAATTGCGAGATGTCGGCCATGCTGGCGGAAGTACGCGCCACATATAGGCAAGACTATGAGTAGTCGCCCTTGGCTACAATTACGCGCCCCAACTACTATTATTCGCCCGAAGATACGGACCACAGTACACGGACCTCGTAGATTCTGGGACAGACTGCGAGCTAAGAGCTAAAAATGTTTCATCGGACACTTCGCATCTATGTTTTATCGTAAATAGAATCATAATTTGCCCAATGTCAGATGTTGAGAGAATAAATTCTGTTTTACCGTGAGATTGGCAAGCGCTACCGTGAGACCGGGAGGCCTCTCTAAATATCTGGAGACTCCCGGCCAATCCGTGAGACTTGGCAGGTCTGCATGTCTCCGATAATAGTTATTGCTATCTCCAGTTCCGAAAATGACCGTTTACAGAATAGTCTGATGTTGATGAAGTTGTGCTAGTCTGCCTGCCAAATGATGCCGGTCATTCCTAAGTTAGGTGGAATGAATTTACAATAAATCGGCTTAATATTCAACAGACATTGAACTTCGTTTTCGTTGTATCCTCTCTCATTTAAAGAGGTTGTCAAGACTTCGAGAAATCTCAGAAGCCGGACCTTGGAATCTTATTATTGTATAGGTTTTATGAAGACCATCCCTGTGTCTGAGACGACTACGCGTTACAACATCTTAAAGATCACGCGCACAAGCCCTGTCGTCTTAAAGACCTCAAATTTCAAAACATGAACATCTGCAATAAAATCGTGTTTGGTATACAAACCAACACAACAATCAGTTTTGATTCTTGTGGTGTTTATATGATGATGTCAGTATATTTGCTTGTGGGATCATAGGACTTCTTGTCAATTTGATGTGATGGATGATTTAAGCAACTCCTGGTGATTAGTGTCCCTTTTCATATCTAATTTTTCTATTGCAACTCAAGACGGACACTTGTCTCCAATGTGGATAAAAGTGTCCTACCTGGGTTAGAAGATAGGAGCCGGGCACTCTTAGCCACTGGACATTCTTAGCCTTCACTCCGGCATCTTCCATCAGTTGTGTTGTCCCGCGACAGCACCAACACACTTGGTTCATTTCATTTCCACTTTCGATCCAAAATTCTGTTCTATCTACCGCGAGCTATTCTGTTGGGGCGAGCGGTGGCAAGTATTTCTCTGAACTGCTGTTTTTGATAAACTAGACGGTAATACATATGTGGTCTTGTATATTTACCGGGATTACGTAGTATCTAATCGCGCACATTGTTTGAGGAGACAACATATTTTCTCCACATTGCAAATGTATTGTACAATACTGGTTCCTATTCCACTGAAGTCAGTGATTAACCAACTTTCGACTTTCTTGGCCGTGCAACAAGTTAATTTTATTTATAGGCGAAGGCTTATTGAACCTGGAAATCAAATCAGCGAGACGACAGCTAAGGGGAGCTTTTTGGATCATATGTTATCGGATTGTTGATGGGATACCCTACGAGTATGGCATAAAATCAAGTTGCAAGTAAATTAATTTAACTAAGTGATTAAATTAAAACTTGAGTAGGCCTGCGAGTTGTTGTCTATTCGGAAAACTAGTTTACACACGTAAATTCCCCACGTCGGCACCGTCTGTGTACACAGCCGGCACCGCTCCGGTACCCCTCACATATGCGCATGATGTTTTCACCGCCACTCCGGTCCGATGAGATGTGTCACAGACGGTGACGGGCCGATCGGTAAACAGACGGTGCATTCCTTTTTGCTCTGTATCTGAATGATCTAGAAGAATTTTTAGTGAACTCTGGTGCAAAATTTGTCGAGGTATTCAATGATCCTGTACTTCAAGGAGAGTTGAATTCTTACTTAAAACTGCTAATATTGTTGTATGCGGATGATACTGTTTTAATGGCTTCTTCAGCTGAAGATCTGCAAAACGCTTTGGATGGCTTCGCAGAGTATTGCTTAGTATGGAAGCTGAATGTCAACTGTAGCAAGTCGAAAATACTTATATTTAGTAAAAGACGAGTTGACCCAACAAAATTTCAGTTCCGGATAAATGGTGTTGTTCTTCAAATGGTCGACAACTACAAATACCTTGGGGTGCTGTTCTTCTACAATGGAAATTTTTTTCGGTGTAGGCGCTATTTATATGATCAAGCTAGAAAAGCCATGTTTGGTGTTATTAAAAAAAGTAGACTCTTATATCTCCCATTTGATGTGCAGTTAGATTTGTTCGACAAAATGGTTATTCCAGTGTTATTATTTGGATGCGTCGGAGGTATGGGGATTTGAAAATCTAGATATAGTAGAAAGACTCCAACTTCAGTATTGTAAATTCATCTTAAGACTTAAAGGTTATACAAAATGGTCTCAAAATCTGCTACTTTTTTGTGCTAAATTGTTGTAGAGGTGATTATATAGACATGTTTTACATTTTTGTATGTTTTCAAACTGCCCAAGGTTGAAAATAGCAGCAGTAAAGTGAGACAATTTCATGCCCCTTTCAAAACGGCGAAAGCTGTGACCGCTTGACCTGTGACGTCACAACCTGATTACGATTTTGCTCAAATGCCTGTTGTGACGTCAAAATGTCAGCGACATCACGCTAGAACTCCCACAGTTGGATGAATCTTTCGTAACAACGCCCGACGTCATAGACTATGACGTTTGCGGCGCAATCGTAATCAGGTTGTGACGTCATGCACCAGAGGTCACGGCTCCAATACGTTTCCCCCACATGTGTGCTATTCGTGTCCTAAAACCCCCTTCGACGACATTATTCAAGAAAAAAATACTCATTTGTTGTTTGGAACACTACTGGGTATGTTTTAATGCAAAGTAGTTTAGAGTCATTTGGTATAACCTTTAACAAAAGTACAGCTAGCGCATTAGTCTATGGTGAAACTGGTCGTTACCCTTTATCTATCAAAATAAAACTGCGTATGGTTAAATTTTGGGGAAAGTTATTAATGTGTTCCTCTGACAAATACTCGAGCCTTGTGTATAAATTTCTTTTTCGTCTTCATAGATCAGGGAGTTTTGCTTCAAAATGGATTTCCCATGTCGAAAATATATTTACTGCATGTGGTTTAAATTATATATGGGATAATCAAACGTTTTTAAGTATTGATTGGTTGAACACTGTTGTCAGGTTGAAATTAGAAGACCAGTATTTACAGAATTGGCGTGCAGCTATGGAAGATGGTAGTCAATTCATTTTTTACAAAGAATTCAAGCAGTCAATTGATCTAGAAAAATATCTTGTGTGTTTGTCGACCAACAAAGCGTTGTCATTGTGTAAGTTCAGATGTAATAATCACAAACTGCCGGTTGTAAGAGGCAGGTATACAGATGTCCCGAGAGAGGAACGTATTTGTACATATTGTGATTTAACATCCATTGGTGATGAGTACCACTTTTTACTTGTGTGTCCTTTCTTCCAAGATTTAAGAAAAGATTTTATTCCTGCTAAATTTTGGACCAGACCATCAGTAAACAAGTTTATTTCCATGATGGCTAACCGAACTGCCAGTGTACAGAATAAAATAGCTACATTTGTACAAAGAGGGATCAAACGTATTGTCTAGTAGAAATCCCTCCCATATTGATTACTATATTATTATAGTTCCATTTTACTGTATTGCATATCATTATAATCTGATCTGTTGTACTCTTATCTGCTGTTTTCTCCAACATGTTTTGATTCTGAGAAAGTCGCCATTTGATTATGATTGTATTGTATTAGATTCTCATACCATTATATGCTTGGTTCTGAGAATAAACTTCAATTCAATTCAATTCAATCGGACACGAATGGTACCGACGTTTTTGGTCAAATATTCACAGACATTGTTTCGTATTTTCTTCGGTAGAAAACGAGAAATCCCGTGGCTGAACTCTCAGTAGAACGAGATTATGGTTCATTTTCTACGATTATATTTATGCTCACACGTTTGTTTGTTTCTCAGACTTTCGTGTTGCCTCCTTATGTGTTTTATTCTCATTATTTTCCATGATTTCGGCTGTTCAGTCCAGGTGTTGTTGTTGTTGTTCATGTTGCTACAGCAACAAGCGGTCATGTGACGAGTTTCGCAGATGTTGGTCACATGACCACACAACAACAACCTGGCCAGGTTCTTTGCGAGAAATCTACCAAGTTTTTGATTTATTTTGCGCTGGTTAGGCAACAAACAATAAACCAGAAACTTCGTCAATTACTCGTGGACGATGAGAAGCAGCAATCGATAAGTCTGAAAGGCAAAGCAGGATAGATTTTTGTTGAAAAATAGACGGTGCGATATCTACCAGGACCCTCAACTTGGACTTTGTGACTTTACGGACCCCATCTGAATAATAATTCACATTAATTAACAGTTAAGTGAACAAAGTCACGGATAGAATAGAATCATTCTACTGTGGATGTCTGCAAATCCACACTTTACTGCTCCCCCTCCCCCTCCCATTTGAGTCTGCAATAAAGAATTATTATTATTTATCAATCAACATGATCAAGGTCCGGAGTTCAAATGACTAAAATTTCAAAAGTGGAAATATTTTTTTCTGAACACCCATCTTTTGATTGGCTTCAAATCTATTATTTCAGATCCGCCCATACAATAATAAATATTGCACCGTCATCTATAACTATTCAGCTTGTAAATGAAGAGAGGAAAAATTCAATTAACAATCCATTTAAATGTAAATGAGGGAATTTATTGGTTACTGAAACAAAGTTACTTGTATGTATAGGCCTACATGTAGGACAGAACTATTCTTCCCCAAACTTGTTTACAAGGATGCATCAAAATAAATACAACTATTAGGCAGGTCAGAAACAATCTCGTGCACAGATAATCAACAAGGATTTTACATTATATAATTTATTGAGCAAGATATTCTGATTCAACTAAACATACAATGCATCCGTATGTGTATATGTATATGATCAGCTGACAAAATATCTGGGGCTACAGCTATAGCCATTTCACTCTAGTGATCACCGGATTCTAGAATTATCCCGACGAGCATCTCACATTAGGTAGTTCCCAGCCCAGCTCTGCATATGCTTTTACATGGAAAAAATCTTTTTAACTGGAAAACACAGGTTGGCAAAACTGCATGTAGTTGTCATTATTTACCAGCAATGGCAGAACCATCTTCACAACATCAAGGTTTCTATTTGTGAGCCAAAGGCGAACCTTGACCGACTTGCATAGCAGACTGCGTTTCAGCCACATTCCAGTTATGTGACCTAGAAAACTGCGCTGATGGTAAAATTCGTTAGAGTTTTACTTTCTGTGCTAAACTATTAGCAAACTATTTAATCCAAGCATGCATAACAATAAAATCTTAACGGATAGATCAGTGAAATTTTATAGAACTCTGTGCGTTATTTCATCCAATTCAAGTCCTTCAGTGGGATGGTGAGATCAGATACATTGACGGATACACTAGTGATCTGATTGGTCAATATATCCAGGATGTTGCTTTACATTGAACACTATACATTGCCCAAGTGTACCAGGGCCTATATCTAGTACAGAGTATGCCCCTGGTTTTAGCGAGGATGTAGCAGAACAAGTACTTCCCCATTCATGCACAAAAAGCTCACAAACATAAGACTCACCTATCAATTTCTATCACCTGGTGATCACTGAAGTATGACAAGACTAGCAGGAATAAAGTTGGATAACATAACAAATAACTGGTATCTTGTTTTTCACTTTCAATGGGATATTGATTATTTTGCACCAACCAATATCATATTTCCTAATAATTAGATGTCACTCTTGGGACATGACAAATTCCCACAGCAATGAGTTGACCAGTATTTTATAAATGGAATTATGGATTTTTCAGAATAAATTTCAATCATTGTATCAGATTTTCAGAAAAATATAGCCACTAGCAACATGCTGCTTTGTTAACCATATTTCTGAAACCTAACATTCCCCAGGCAAATCCTGCTTTCTGTCATGCATAATGTTACAATTGTACAAATACCGGTACAACTGATTAATATCATATTGCAAAGTTATTGGACTTCAAGCTCTGTTCATATTTTTAAGTTGGCATAAATTGATAACATATCCAGAACTTGTTCACATTTGGAATATTTACATGTGGTAAATAACAGGTTACCGTACTCAAAATTTTGAGGACTGGTATACATGGATAAGAAGTTAATGAGGAAACTGGGCAACATGATGCTTAATTTACTTCCATTACACAAATCGGCACCAGTGATGGTTACTGGTCTGTTTCACTAGTAAAATGAACACTAAATATTCATCAGATGTTTTTGTCATTGGGTGTGGCAATAATCTGAGAATCTAAAATCCTATAATGACATGTACAAAAGTGGGATTGTTTATAGGATTTTAAGCCATACAGATTGAGAAGTCATGTCATTGGGAACAAAGAATTCTGAGTAAATGTCTGTTTCACAAATTCTCCAATGCTAGCAGAGATAGGCTACTGTAAATCTCAGATTTCATACAAATGAGGATTGGTGCCATAATCGACAGGGGTTGATATTGCTATCTATTTGCAGGACATGTCTGGCAGAAAATTGGTACTGTCCTGCAGTTTTCAGTTGGCTCACATGTATTTCACAGAGGATTAAATAATAGTTTACCAAGAGTAAGATATCTTTCAGTGACAAGAAATTACATGCCTATACTGAATCAAAAATCACATGTAACACATGCACCCCTATCTGAAATTGCAAACTTTTATTAGCATGGTTATTTAATTTGGTGTGTTTCTAGGATTCTCATTGGCTGAGTGGCCATTTGAAAACCCATCACCCAATCAGAGATCAGCATGATAGTCAAAATTAACTAGCAAGTTTGCAACTTCAGACAACAAAACTGTTCAGCTTCACACTTGCCAGAGCAATACATGATGGCATGTTTGTAAACAGCACATTTGCCACAAACGGTAAATTATTATGAAATGGCCTGTAATTATGTGCCCGACAATTCTTGACAATGTCCTGTAAGTATTTGGTGATCATTTCAAACCCTGATCAACATGATCAAGTGAACCCAATGTATAGGGGTTAACTTTTGTGCCACAATATTTCCATCTTTATGTTTGGTTTCAAGTTTAAACACATAAGTTAAAATTTTCCTTCTTTTCCCTAACATACAGAATGGGGTAAATTATGCAAACCAGAACGCAAGTTTAGGTCATAGATAGCCAATCAAAATCTGAGCTGATCACCATCTTGCAGCAAGGTTTTTTTTTTTTTATTCCTACGAAGTAGGCTACCATTGCAAATTGTCCTGTAATGAGCGAGTCAATGAGTGAGTCAGTCAGTCAGTCAGTTCATCTGAATCCATTCGTCAGCAAAATAAGGAGACCCATCGACATTAGAACCTTGATTTTTGGCATGAACGTGCATTAGGGCATTGTTACCAGCAAGTTCTGAGCTGACCGAATTCTGATCAAAATTTGATTTATAATTATATTTTTTATTATTTATTGATGGCTCAGCGAGTTCACTGTCATGCCCATCGGAAACCCTTGGCTGTATGATTCACTGTGACTTTTAAAGGTTCCCTGATACGGCATATCACGGCACACCGGTTCTCGTAAAATCACCGAAGTTAAGCGACTTTGAGCCCGGTCAAGACTTGGATGGGTGACCTCGTGCTGTACTGCTGGGCTGATAACTGTCCAGGGTAATAGGAACTGAGGGCGATAATAGTTGCTACGCTAATGAGTCACCAGCGGTGACATCTGAGAAAGTTAATAGTACCCACTGTCAATTAGAGACTGCTATATAAATTCTTTCATGGTAGCACATAGGGCCCCCAAGTCATCTCTCGAGTACACACTTAAATCATATCAAACCCTACTTCGTAGGTCCTGTGATGTTATAGTCACACTGCCATGTATTTCATAAACTAAATTGGTAAATTGTTAAATCTCAAATGTGACATGCAGATAGTCGAGTGAGTTATCTGTATATACATGTCTAATTCTGTGCGTGACATCACCAAAGCTCATTTGCATACCAAATTTGTACCAAACCCCCGAATTTTCCAATATCTTGGCAACCAATAGGAATATTTTGATAAAATAAATACTGAAATTCTCAGAAAAAGAATGGCTATCACAAACATGTATCTCTCTTCTCAATTTACATTTTCCATTTGGGTCCCCTTTACCCAAATGCTGCTTCAGTGCCCGATTCCCAATATAATTGAAGTTGATCATTGGACAAAAGATTTCTCCTACAGCAGCAAGAGGTGCATAGACCCGTTACTCCTGGCATGAATTTGTGGTTAGTGCTTTTGCTCTCTTTCCTATGCTTACAGCATGGGGTCAATTTTTAACTATTAATAACTGGTGTAAATATGGTGTATATGCATCAAATTATCCTACTATTCCAAGAAAGGACCATTATGGTGGTAAAATGAAGGTAATGATAATATCATGATATTATTGATGATAATTTTGGCAACTTGATGTTGAAAGTAGTCGTGTGTATCATTGATTAAAACTAATTCCTTTGCTGTGTGCATAAGAAAGAGATTAAAGTATGAACCGAAAATTCATGCCTTGAGTCACATGTCAATGCACCTACTGCTGTTGGAGAAATCTTTTGTCTGAGGATTAACTTCAGGCATTCAGTTTGCAAATGTAAGCTTGTGAAGGACTGCATGTTGTGTGAGGCAGGTTTGTACATGGCTGGAATAATTCTCAACATAATGATATACAACAACAGTTCAATTGACAACAAAAAATAAGTCAAGAGCCAAGTTCATCAGAAGTTTCGTTTGTGTGTCATGAACACAAATGATGCGGTTATATTGAACTTGTGAAAAATCAATGATTGTGTTTCCATGAACTTCAGTTTTGCAGCATGTATAACAAAATGAAAATCTACAAAATAACCCATTTTT